>OZJO01021550.1:0-30603 GCA_900406225.1 Acrobeloides nanus
AAAAGGAAGAGGAAATTAGAGTACGTTTGCTGATTGGTTAAATCTTTTATCTATCTTTTAAAAACTACATGCCAAAAATTTTTAGTATAAATAACAATATTACACAGTGAGCCAAAAAAACCGTACTTTTGCATTTTTTGGCAAAAATGTTCAAAAATCGCATAAAAATACCCAGGTGATTTTTGAAAAAAATTTTTTGAAAATTTTTCACCACAAAAAAAAGTACGGTTTTTTGGCTCACCATGTACAATTACTTTATGGCTCGTCGTATCCAGGATTTTCAAAGTCTGCAGTTTGAAGATTTTTAAAATGAAACATACGTATTTGGATAGCTCATATATGAGTATGAAGACGATTTTTAGTCGAAAAATTTTTTTGACCGGAGCACATAGAGCCTCAAAGTTTTGCCTGAGCTCAAAAATTTCAATTTTTTGAGTTCAGGAAAAATTTTGAGGCCAAAAATCTAAGTGTTTCGAGCGTTTTCATCAAAAATCGTACCTCCCTACCCAAAGGAAATTGTTGTGAGCAATCATTTGTGAGCAAAATTAGAATTTTTCGGAAAATCGACTTTGTCGATTTTTGAGATTTTGACCCTACAGCCAAGGGTGAGGTCAAAAAACCTTTAACGATTAAAAATCGTCTTCAAACTCATATATGGGCTATTCGAATAAGTATGTCTTATTTTAAAAATCTTCAAACAGCAGATTTTGAAAATCCTGGATACGGCCCTCATCCCTAGGATTCATTGATGAAAGGGGGGGGGGGGCAGCAGCAACAGTGTAATAAAAATATTTAACTTTAGGGCTAAAAATTATTCTCATAGGATCTCTCGAATTCTCATAGGATCGGTTGGGGAACTACCGGCTCTAGGAAGATTGACATTACTCCCTTAAATAAGGGTGATTATTTTTTTAAATGTTCTCAGAGAAACGTCTTAAAAAATTGGACAGTCAAACCAACCAGAGGCCACATCGGCTGTTGGTATATTTAAACAGACGAAAAAGAATGGTGAGAAGAAAGAGGAGACTCCCTAGGTTTTGAATATTCATTAAGAATTACTAAGTATTTTGCATAAGAATCACATCCAACCCTCAAATGTTGTCTGTTCTCGTTCTATTTTAACGTAATTTAAAAAAATACTTGTTTTAATTTATGGATGTTAAAAACTATTATTAAAAATGACGCACATTTAGGTTTCAACTTAAAAAAATCATATAAAATGTTTGAAAAAAATCAGTTTATAATTTCCAGTTAGAACTGTAACGTTATCGTTATAACAAAACTAACAGTTTTTATGAGGATTTTCGTTAACGAATATCGACAACAAAAATTTTGGTGCTATTCAAGTCTTGCTCCAAGCCGATTCAATCGTCTGGGTGTGAGCTCCGGTGTTGGGGTCGACAAAGTTCATTGAGTGATTGACAGCCATGTGTCCATAACCGTCGGGAAGATTCTCGATGCCACCATAGATTCTCAATGATCCACAAGTCAAATGGTAGTAGCAAGACGTATTCCTAGATAATAGGTAGCAAGGTGTCGGCATTTTCAGCGGTCAACAAGCTTCAAGAGCACAACCAGATCCCTTCTCTCCACTCCTCCAAACATCCAGTAGCTTTGGAGAGATCCAACATGTTCAACTCCATATTTAAGATATACGTCTCATCGATCACTACGCCAGGTCCCCTCGATTCGCTGTGACTGTGCTTCAAAGTGAGCGACACAGACGTCTCTATACCACTGGTTCCAGTGAACAATAGACACATGGCTAACACAGGCCTCAAACTTTTGGTCTAGGACAGTTCCACGCTGATGAGCCCAATAATAGCTTTGATGGAGCTACTTCGGCTCTTATACCCCATTGAGCGTGGACTAAAATCGAAAATTTTATTTTTCAAAATTTCCTCAAAAATGACCCTATTAGGGGTAATTTTATGCGGAAAACACATTGACGATGTTATTTTTGCGTACAAAAGCTTCCATCTTTTTATAAAAAAAAGTATGATATAGAATCATTGAAGACAAAGAAAGAACATATTTCGAAAAAGTTAATATGCAAAAATTCGATTTTCTAAAAAATGGAAGCGTTTTTACGCAAAAATAACATCGTCAACGTGTTTCCCGCATAAATTACCTCTAATAGGATCATTTTTGAGAAAATTTTCGATTTTAGACCACGTTCAATGGGGGTATAAGAGCCGAAGTAGCTCCAGAAATTCTTTGGCGAATGTGTCGTGGGTCATTTTCTGGGAAAATTTTTCAAATTTGTTTTCACGTCATTAGAGCTTCCAGACTTGAATAGCCCCAAAATGTTTAAAGTTCGTTAAAATAACGAAAAATTTGACTAACATTACACACCCTTATTTCCAATGGCAATTACATTAAAATAAAACTGTATAAAAATCAAATAAAACGGTATAATCTACTAGAACTTATTTTTAAAGTTCAAATACTTATGATAGAAAAAAAGCAAACCAACCTTAGCAACAGCATCAACGGCAAACGCTGGAGTACGAAGTGTTCGAGCAGCAGGAGTTTTGCGAACAGATTCCGTATAATCCGTAAGAAGAGTGCTAAAAATTAAAGTTGCTATTTAAAAACAACAACAAAAATACCTAGTTGGGTTAGTGTCGACCAGTTCACGAATAGAATCTGTTACATGGCCAATCTTTACAATGTCTTCGAGATCTTTATCGGAAATTTGAGGCTCAGGAAGAACCATTTTGCTTCGTTTCTTTTCATGCTTAGCAGCAAAAATCGACTCGGGATTATCTTCAGCCCTAAAAATGAGGAAATTTAGATTAAATATTGAACACATCAACAGCCTACTTTCGTTTTTTTAGTTTGTCCTTATCTTTCTGCCTTTCTGCCCATTCTCGTTGGTCTCTTCGCTGATCAGCCGTTTTCTCAATAGCATTTTTGTCAAATCTATCTTCGGATGGATCGTGAAATCCTGCAGGCACGTGTTTTTCAAATGGAATCTCCGAATTAAGATCAATGTCATTCCTCCTTTTAAATCGAAAATTATTAGCGCTTGCCATTATACCAGCTGCACGCAATTCACGACGCTTCTGTAAAGATGCCAAACGGCGAGCCTCGGAAAGTTGTTTTTCACGTGCCTTCCGCTTCGCCTTTTTACCTTGAGTATTAGCTAGACGTGCACGAGCTTCAGAAAGCATCTCGAGCTCTAAAAATATTTTAAAATTTTTTGTTTTAAAAACTTACAGCATCGTAAGTATGGGAGGCCTGGGCAGTGCTGTAACCAGGAATTTTTTAAAAAGGGGTAATTTTTGGATCGACCCAAAAATAATTTTTTCATAAATTTTTTAAAAAATCAAGCAAAAACAGGGAAGACCAAGACATTTTTTTGACTTTTTACAAAAAATTTATTTTTGTCGAAAAATATTAAATAAAATTAAATAAAAAATCATCGCCGCAGGCAAACTTTTTTTGTGGAAAATGCTTTTTTAAGCTGAAAATGCCCAGAAAATTACAATTTTTGTTGGAAAAAATGGAAAATTTGGACATTTTTGGTGAAAAATTATGAGAGATCATTAGGGTTTTTGAAATTTTTGATTTTTCGGACCAAAATTACGACGCTGAAAAATTACCATCTTCGTCCATGTCAATAGGATCTGGACGAGCTGGTTTCGTCTCAGGTGTAGGATCAACTTCACCGGGTTTGAGTTTTTTGGCTTCTTTAAGCGTGTCAGCTTCTTCAATTCCTTCGGCACGTCTTTGCGCTTCGTCCAAAAGATGTTCATATCTAAAAAATACATTAAGAGAAAAGTTTGTATGTAGATTTTTGAGAGCTAGTTCACTTTGTTGGATTCGATTATCATGGTCCAAAAGTCAAATTTTTCTTTTAAATCAGCCGAAAAAATATCCTATTAGGGGTTTTTTAAGTCGAGAAACACATTGGTGATGTTATTTTTGCGTGAAAATCTATAAAAAATACTGAAAGACTTTATTTTTTGATATCAAAAACGAAATTTGAATTCAAAAATGAAGTTTTTCAGTCTGTTTTAAATAGATTTTCACGCAAAAATAACATCAGAATGTGCTTCTCGACTAAAATACCCTACTAGGATGTTTTTTCGGCTGATTTTAAAAGAAAAACTTCGACTTTTGGAACATAATAAGTGAATCCAACAAAGTGAACTAGCTCTGATTTTTGAATATAGCGTTTAATCGGGAAAATAAAAAAGGTCTGACAAGCATGCAGTGTCATCTTTAGTGATGTTTTAGTCGGTCTTAGGTGCTTTTGGAGTTTTTAAACTCCAAAAGCAAAAAGGATTGAGGTCGGAAGTCCAGATCACGACTTAAGGATCGGAACTCCTGATCTTGTACAACTCTAATTCAATTACATAATTACGTGTTAAACATTTCTACCCTTTCACAATCAGAAGAATGCTCACCTTTCTAAGCATTGAGATGCAGTTCGACCTACAATTGGAGCAATGGTTCGCCATTGTGTGGGCATAATTTTTGCCAAATGTAAGAGTTTCTCATCTTCTTCACGTGACCATTCAGTTTTCTTGATGCGCGGATCAAGCCACTCATACCAACGTGCTTTGCATTGTTTGGCTGACTTTCGATGAAGTAAAGAAGCGATGCGGCTCCACTGATTTTTGCCATATTTCATAATCGCCGCTTTAAGAATTTCATCCTACAAAATGTTTATTAAAAAAAATAAACTATAAACTAACCTCCGTGTTCTTCCAAACACCACCTTTAATAATTACACGCACCATTGTAACGCTTTTTCGTTCTAAAAATATACTCTTTTTTAACGTATATGGTAGTTTTCCGTTAAAATGCATAAAAACGGCGGCGGGATACTTGCACTTGTAGACGGACATTTGCGGACGAAACGTTTGAAAAATTTGTTCAAAAAATATAATTTTTGAAAAAATTTTTCAAATGTTCCGTCCGCAAGTATCCCACCGCCTAAAAGACACGTTAAAACGTATAAAAAACGCGTAAAAAGAAAGCACGCTATAAAATGATAGCAATTTAAAACAAAAAGTTTTAACTTGAAAGTTTGAATCCTGTAACAGTCAAAGAGGCTGGTTATGGATGCTTACCAGCTCCACACCCTTCCGGGGTGTCAAAACGGAGGTTTGAATGTAGTACCCGTTTTCAAATTGGTTTTGAATTGGGGAGAGAAAAAATCGCATCTTTTTACATTAAAGACGCATCTGAACGCTACGTTTCCCATTTTCGAGACTGTTTTAACACACTTGTTCTGACCCAAATGTGTTATTGATAAAAAATGGGAAAATAAAAATTGCGGTACTATTCGGCTCTACAGCTCCACTCAAAAATCGCTCATATTTTGTCGAAATCGACCCATTAGGGATAGTTTTATAAAACTCAAAAACGAGCATATTTTTTTCATGAAACCACTTGTTGTACATCAAATTGAGGTGTTAGTTAGGGTGCTCATAAGCCGTTGGCGCGCGCAAAACTTTTGTTTAAGTCAATTTTGATTCTTTTGCTAGCAAGAAAGTCAAAAATCCGATGAATAAGGAAGATTTTTTTACAAAGAGTCGAAAACAAGCTCAAAAATGAAAAAAATACCAAAATTTAAGAAAAAAAAAATCGTTGGCACGCAGGAAAAAGGCGTTGGCACACAAGAAAATGCCGTTGGCGCGTCAGAAAAATGTCAGATTTTGTGCAAAAATCTTCAGGGCCGGTAGTAATAAAGATAAAATTTTATCCGGATAAATATCCGGATTAAAAAATCCGCGGATAAAAATCCGTAGTAATAAAGATAAAAAATATCCGGATAAATTTAGCGGGATAAATATCTGGATATTTATCCGGATATTTTGATCGTACTTTATTATCGTTGATTTTTAAAGGAACGCGATTACTTTCTCAAATTGAATGAAAAATTTGCAAAATAGTAAAAAAATTGCAAATATTTTCTCATAAAAACCTGAAATTTTAATTTTCAAGTTCTTTTGTATAAAAACTGAAAAATTTGGAATATTGGAGGTTTTTACAGAATTGGTAGTGTTATGAAGTTAGAAAACGCGATTTTGTTCTTTAAAATAAATACTTTTATATAGTTTAGAACTCAAAAAATTTAATAAGTTTAAAAATTCCAAATAAAATGCGTTTCACCGAGGAAATGAGCAAATTCTTGGTTGAAATTGTTAAGGAAAATGAAGAGGATTTGTTTCCAAGCTCGCAGAAAAAATATTCTAGAAAGACGCAAGAAGACGCATGGAAATTTGTGCATTCAGAAATCACCAACCAATTTCCGACCTTCGGAATCACATTGCAACATTGTAAAGAGAAGTGGACAAAATTGAAACAGGCTGCAAAAACCATGATTGGAAAATGCAGCTTTTGCTTGACGAATTTTATCTGCGTTCTCAGGGAAATGGATAAATTGATCGGCTTGATCAGCGAGTGATGTGGAAACACGATTGATACAATTCGATAAAGATTTTTGTGATATACCAAGGGAATCTGCAATGTGTAATTGGAATGAATTGCCGGCTGCGTACTGAAGAAACGCAAGCACTTGGGTGGCAATCAGAATGGGCATCCTTATTTTTGAATTAGACGCAATATTGGCTCCTACAAGATCACAAATATACTATAAATCTATTTAACCCAAGAAAGATTTAAAATCACCTCAATTCCAGCGCGGTCAAATCGAAAACGTTTGTAAAGATCGTTGTCCGTATAGCGGTCCAGTATATTTTGACGTTTAATGTAGAGCTTAGGGCATCGCTCATCACCGGGCACTTGTATTAATAAATATTAATAAAACCATTAAAAATTATTACTGAGTAAAAAGGGGCTAATTAAAAATTTAAACAAAAATAGGTAAAAGATAGTTGGAAAGTCGATTTAATGTACAAGATATTTATACGGATATTTATCTTTATTACTACGAAAAAATATCCGGTCAAAATTTTTTCGAAATTTTTCGAATTTTGACATGCGGTTTTCGATATTCAATAGAATAGAAAATTTTAAGAAACATTATTTCGTGGGGGTTTTGAAAATTTGTGATATTTTTTTGTGAAAATTCGATGATAAAAGTTTTATCCTGCTCAAGAGGAGTTTAAAATATCCGGATATTTACCCGGATATATATCCGGATATTTATCTTTATTACTACGAAAAAATATCCGGATAAATATCCGGGTAAATATCCGGATATTTTGTTTATTACTACGGATTTTTTTTATCCGGATAAATATCCTGATATTTATACGGATATTTATCTTTATTACTACCGGCCCTGGGGCTAAATTCAAATCTCCTAGGCAAGCAGACCTTTATGCATAAATTTAGACACCCAGTGCTAAATTTAGCCCTCACTCTAAATTAAACTTCCAGGGCTAAATTCATCTCTCGTGGTGCCAACAACATACCTTGCAGTATAGCCCATTCCAAATCCTTAGCTAAAGTGTTGCTTGAAGCCCCATAATTATACATAGTTGAANAAATATTTCTTCTTTCATAAGTCAGTGAATAGTCTAGGCAACAAAGAAAACGAGCAAATGCAAACAAAACAATACAAACTACAAAATTGCGTATAAAGTGAAAAAAATCCCTCATATATTGGGTCATTCGGAAAAAATTTTTGAAATCGTATCGAGACAAAAATCTAGTATTTTTATCTGAAAATCAACCTCCCTGGGGTAATTTTATGCGGTGAATCGATTTCGCGCATTTTCGAAAAATTAATAATTTTGCCCTACCCTGATTCAAGCAATTTTCCCTTTAATATACCAGATTCTTTCCTGGTCCAGGAATAGTGAATCTATTTTGGACTTTTGTATAAAATTATTTTCCTGGGGTAAATTTATGCGAGGAATCGATTGTGCGTATATCGAAACATGAAAACGTTTCTCTGACCCTTATTCATGCGATTATCGCTTTAATACATTCACTTCCTCCCTGAATCAGGATCGCTGAAGCATTTTCACGATTCGGTAATGCGCGCAATCGATTTCTTGCATAAAAATCCTCTATGATGAGATCATTTTTATAAAGTTTCTAATGAATCTACAAAAACTGGTTATTTTTCGAACAACCCAATACAAACACCATTATTTTTTACTAATCCGCCCAAAAAGTTACTTCAAAAAGTAAGTATCAAACAGTTCCATAAGAGTAGACTTTTTATTAGCCTAGTTCTGCCTAATTTAATGAGCCTCTCCCCCAAAAATTTGGTGATTCCTGATTCCTCTCTCCTAATTTGATGAACTCCACTCAAAAATTTGGTGGTTTTGATCCCCCTACCCACCAGGAATTTAACAGTAGTTTGAATTTGGTGATCTGCTCCCCTCCACCCCCCCCCTATTCCCACCACAAGACTTGACATAATCTGGAAAACAAAAATATAAGGTTTCACTCAAAAAATCACCCATACCCAATTTTCGTCATGCCTCCTTTAAATTTATTAAAGGGGGACCCATTTGGGGATCATTCTCTGAAAAAATTTTGTCCTGATTTTTGATCTATATAGGGGTAAAATCATGCGAAAAATCGATTACGCGCATTCCCGAAGTGTGAAAATGCTTTCTTGACCCTGATTCAGGGAAGGTGGTGGGTGTATTGAAGCGAAAATCAAACATTCTCAGATTTTATGAGAAAATCGTCGATTCTTAGGTTTTTCTAGGAGGGGAATCGATTGCGCGCATTCCCGAGGCATGAAAATGCTTCCTTGACCCTGATTCAGGGAAGGAATTAGTGTATTGAAGCGAAAATCAATAAAAATCCGAAAATGTTTGATTTTTGCTTCAATACACTATAGGTCAAAAATCGAGAAAATTTTTTTCGGAGAATGACCCCCAAATGGGTCCCCTCTTTAACATGTTTATTACCCTACCTGTACACCCAACGCAATTCCATCAAAGACAGAATGGAATATTATAGCCAGTAAAAAATTCATCGTTTTCACTATATTTCTTCTTTCTTCAACAGTTTTTCGAATGTCGCTATTTTTAGCTTGGTTTTCTTGTTGATTCGTTCCGTTGTTATTATTTTCGTCAGTAGCGATTTCTTCTAAAGTTAATTTTTGAAATTTTTTGTTGTAGTTGTTGAGATTCGCCAAAACAAATAAAATGACACCAAAATTATCAAATTTGAACAAGGTTTTGGGTTATTGAAACGAAAACCCTAATTCATGTGATGAAAAAGTGTCAGTTTTTTACTTAAAAATTGAAAAAATGGTCTTTTTTCAAAATTTCCAAAAAGGTCAACAATTTTTTATGGCAATGTCGAACACAAACGCAAAAAATTTCGGTACCTCCTCAACAAATCAAATGCTTACCCTTTGCCGAAATACCATCTACTGCACCGACAGTCGTAGTTATCGTATTACTGGAAATTTTCGAAATCGTTTCAATCGAATGTGACGACAACATGTGATTATTATTATGAATATTATCCGTTCTCGTAAAAAGCTGTTCTGGACTATGAGAATGCCCATGGCCATGTCCGTGACCATGTGTGTGGGTGAAAATTTTGCAGCTAAAAGAAGTAAACGAGAGAATTCATCGCAAAAATTGGGCTTACCTAATTTCATCGACTGTATAAATTAAAAAGAAGCTTAGCAAACAGATTAATTGTACCAATGGATAGTTTATGTTCCAAATATTTTGATCTTTGAGGGTGTTAAAAGAATCTCTAAAAAATTTTTTAGCCAAAAACATACGGGGAGGGTTTATGAGACGATGTCTCGAAATCTCGAACCTTTAGATATCGTCTCTTAAAAAACTTCTCAATACTTACAGCGACTCATTTAAAATATCCAAAAAGCAGAGACTTATAAATATGCCCCCAGAAAAACAAGTTAGCATAGATAGAGCAATAGTTGGCCATTCTATAGGTTTACCATTTTTTATCGTCGTTTTTTGTTGTTTTCTATCCAACATTCGATATATCTAAAAAATTGGAAAAATAGCAGTTACCCTTAAGTGTATGGGGGGGGGGGGTCAAAACTAATTTCTCTCTTTCTGTTTGAAAGTAGGCCTCACTCATCCACCTCTTCACAAACTACAAATTTTCAGGAAAATATGAAATTTTTGAGATATTTTTTGTTATATAAATCTTGTGTTGCTAAATTTTTTTTGCAAATATAATAATAATTATAAAAACATAGAAGAAAAAACTCAAATCAAGTCAGTCAAAAGAGAGAAAATATGCTATTTGGTCTCTACTTTCATTTAAAAAAACCGCTACCTATTTTAACACACTGTACCCCTGCACCCTTTAATTACGTCGCTGTACTACTTACAAATATTGGTAATGTCCCAAATGTTAACGTCAACACGAGCATAACACAAATCAGAATAATCTTAAGTCCAGTTGTCGATAAACCCATAATTGTAGGTAAAAATTAGAAGCACAGAACTTTAAAAAATTCTAAGATGCTTTGTCAATACTATTCGATTTTCTAAAAAGTCAATCTATAAAAATTCTAAAAATATATTTAGAAATGACGGCAAACACCCTATACATGGCGAGACATGCCCTTACAATAGCATGAGAAAATCTAAAGAACTCGATTTTATGTGTGAAAAAACAAAGCTATAAAAGAATAAATATCTAGAAAAGACCAAGATTTATAGGGACCAAGGTTATATGGGTCATTATACTCAAAGTTTGAGGTATAATAAAGAGAAAAAAGTGCGTTGCTATAGCTAAAGCTATTGTGTTCATAAAATTATTAGAAAAAACAAGGTAATTGCTATATTAGGAAACTTGTATAATGGCAATTTTTTAATGAGATTTTACGATTTGAAAGAAGTGAACAGGGAATTTTTGAGTTAACGTCAGTTTCAGAGAGAATTGTATAAAAAATTTCACTTTTCGAAAAGAATTCCTATGTAAATGTCATAAATCCAAACTTTTTATACACCTATATTTCTAACAATTGAAATTGCAAATCCTGATGCAAGACAACTCTCTTAATCTTTTCTGTATACTTAACTCTTTTTTCCGTATTCACCTCATAGAAGTTTGATGATCGAACCGTGAACCCTAAACAATTGGTACATCGAGAGCGATGAACGCAATTTCTTTTTAACAGCTTAAACAATGTTTGCATAGGCATTTTTGAAGAATTACGGTTGCCGTTAGAGTTCAGGGAATGATTGTTGACAAAACTTCTTTTTTATTGGAACTTTTCATATTCATTCATATGTTGATGCGTTTTTATGTATAGATCGAGATGGTTGTGTTAACTATAGAAAAAGGTAAAATATATATGTTTGGTGAGTCAAAAATCGCAAATATTTTTTCTCTCTCTAAAAATATTTTTTCTCTCCCTAATATTTTTTCTCCCTAAAAATGTTTACAGGGTGTTCGTAAATTATGGAAACTTTTTTATTAGAAAGTTTTAAACAATTTTAACCAACAGGACCTTCAAAACTCAGTCAAATTAAATCCAATTTGAATGATTAAGGCTGCAATCTAAACGTCTCGAACAGGTGGTCAAGACGCTAAACGCGGCGCTAAACGTCTCGACTTACCACTAATTCGAAAATCTAAACGTCTCGAATTCGAGGCTCAATTCGAGACGTTTAGCGTCTCGAATTAGTGGTAAGTCGAGACGTTTAGCGACGCGTTTAGTGTCTCGACCACCTATTCGAGACGTTTAACGCGCAGCCTAAAAGCTCATTGAATTTCAGAGATCATCCGAACAACTTTGTAGAACTTCATTTTTTATGAAAAAATTTCATTGATGAAGAAAACATTTTTAAAGATTTAAAATGACAATTTTTTCAAACATTTAGTCAAAAAACCAGATTATGTCGCAAAGATTTGCGATTAGCTTTTATTTTAGATGGAAAAGATGTCTTGTGATCTTCCCAAGAGTTGCACCGTATGAGTCCAGTTTTCCAATGATACCAAAACTATATTACCAACATTTAGGGATTTCGAGATATGCCCATTTTATTAAAAAGGGCAAATTTTTTGTGTTTTTTGGCTCTAAAAAATCGAAAATAAACTCTTTTTCAATAAATTTTTCCCTAACAAATCTATGACGATGGCTATCGAGTGAGCCCTCGCGCGACTGAAATGGATTTAAACTCGATTTTTGGCGATTTTTTAAATATGTGAGTAAATTATTGATCACCCTCTATATTCAAAGGGTTAAAAAAATTATGCAAATTTATTACATTTGAAAAATATATAATAAACATAACCAATTATATATATAGGGTAGCGCAAAAAAGTTCCATTTTACCATTTTGTTCATGAATTTTGGACCAAAAATTTTTTCCTAAAAATGACCCCATTAAGGGTAATTCGATGCGGGAAATCGATTGCACGCATTCCCGAGGCGAGAAAACGCTTGTCTGACCCTGATTTAGGTGGAAAATGCAAAAAATGACTATTTTCTCTTCAAAAACCCAATTTTTTCCTTGAATCAGAGTCAAGGAAGTATTTTCACGTTTCGGAAATGCGCACAATCGATTTTCTGCATCGAATTACCCTTAACAGGATCAAAAATTCATGAAAAAATGGTAAAATGGAACTTTTTTCGCCACCTTGTACACAAACACTTTCTAATTCTTTCCCAATGACACTTTCCATCCAATAATTTGCTTGTCAAAACTCGACGTAAACAAATTATTCATTGTATTATCCGATAACCATGCTGCACTGCAGACCATACGCCGGTGGCACTAAAAATTTATGTCAAAATCAAATTACAAAAAATTCTCACCCTTCCATTTGCTCTCGGAAGTCTGGTTATTCTGATTCCTTGAAAATCGTATATACAAATATGTCTGCTATCAAGAGGGATCGCGATTAAGTTGTATTTGTGAGAGACAGCAAGTCGATTCACAGGGCTACTTAGCCTCATAGCAGAAATAGGGCTGCGCATGTTTCGGAGATCCCAAACCTAAAATTAGTCAATTTACAAGAATTCATGAATAAAGGGTGGATATCCCTTTTATTTATTGGCACAGAGATGGATCAAAATTGAAATTCCTCTCAGGGTCATTAAATTCTGCCGATTTTGAGTTCTAGAGGTTTTAGTTGTCGAAAAACACGATTCCGAGCGAATTGAGCTTTTCTGAGCTCAACCTGACCGATTCTTAGAAGATTTTGATTCCCACAGGAGACATTCTACAGAAGTGATGTGGGGCTAGAGCATTGGCTTAGGCAGAAGGGTCGGCTAGGGGGGGGGGGCAATTCCCCTAAAAAAGGCCGATTTTTCCCAATAAAGAGGAGTCTTATGTGGAGGGGGCACCTGCCCCCTTGTCTACACCACTGGCCTAGAGTCGGGTCGTAGTCGGATGGGATTGGGTATGTGAGAGGGGAAGGTGGTACCCTTGTGATGAGGATATACCCCATACAAACCTATAGCTTACTTTAACTGTCCTATCATCACTCCCAGAAATTATATGATGTGTTGAAGAAAACACCACTGAAGTCACAGCGCTAAAAATTTCTTGACACTTTCCTTGAAAATTTAAAAATTACTCATTATGCCCCTGAAAAACGGCAACGGACTGTATAGTTTCTCGAAAATCCCATAAGCGGAACGTATAGTCTTTTGAAGCAGTCGCTACTAATTTTTGTGTGCTATGGGCATTACAGTGAGTGAGCTCTTGG
This sequence comes from Acrobeloides nanus, assembly GCA_900406225.1. Lineage (NCBI taxonomy): Eukaryota > Metazoa > Nematoda > Chromadorea > Rhabditida > Cephalobidae > Acrobeloides > Acrobeloides nanus. Next base: position 13,606 of record OZJO01021550.1, read on the forward strand.
TCATGTCCTAAAAATTGATGTTTATAGTTTTTGTTAATGGACGAGTGTGATTCTATACGATCGATAAATTTTCACAAATCAGCAACTTTTTTTGATCTTCAGGGAGGCACACGGTACTTTGCCCCACGATTACATCACCCTAAAAACTTGCCCCACGTTATGAAATATGCGAATTTCACACGCAGGGGCAAATTGGAGGAAGAAATGTTATTGTGGGACAAATGGCGCCGTCATGGATCTCCTCATCTAGATTTTGGCATACACAATAACTGGACGAATCGATGAGACGAATAAGAACGAGACACAAAAACGAGGCAACAAGAAGAGGACGATGAAGGGAATACAAGCACAATTGCCGTCTTGTTCTTGTCACCCCCTTCTTGTGTTGTTTGAACGATTGTTCCATCCTGTTCTTGTCTATGCCTAGATTTCCCTCCCTCTTGCCTGTGTATGTTACCTGTCAAAGTATTTAAAATTTTTCCATTTTCTGCATCATAAATATTTGCTGTTCTATCCCAAGACGCCGTCAAGATTTGATCTCCACCAACCAACCACTCACTGGATATAACAACACCTGTATGCCCAGTTAATCTAACTAACGGCTGTCTCAAAACTACAGGGACAGTTGAAGTTGGTGCTTCTGCTAAAAATATGGAAACATGAATCAAATTGTTGACTTACACATGGGGCAGAATTGACATTGATATGCCCAGGGTTTTTTGTATGGGACGGGGTTGTTCCACTAAAAGATTCNATATGGAAACATGAATCAAATTGTTGACTTACACATGGGGCAGAATTGACATTGATATGCCCAGGGTTTTTTGTATGGGACGGGGTTGTTCCACTAAAAGATTCGCCCAAAATCATGAATGAAGATCTTTAAAATTTTTTCACTAAAAATTGTCATTTTCTGAAAATTTGTAGCTTAAATTTGGCTCATTTTTTAAACAATTTTTGGGGGGAAGAATGGGAACACTCGCCCCACTAGCTCTGAGTATGGATATGGGGGGGGGGTGAAGGTAAAGCTTAGGAAGGAACTATGGAAGAGGATTAGTACTCCTCTAAATTATCTCGATTACCTTCATTTTCAACTTCTCCTTTTACAGATGTTGTATCGACATCATCTTCCGAACTTCCAATAATTCCAGCAGTAACATCTAAATTTTGTTGTTTTGATGTTTTTTAAAAATTTGAACGAAAAATTACGAGCTTGGGGAACAGTCTTCCAAATATGTGCTGTCTTGTCACCACTAGCAGTCAAAACTGTTAGCTGGTCGGTGTTATAGTTAGTGCTATCCGGGTGGAAGGTTATCGAGTTGACCGAGCCTGAATGTCCAGTATAGTTCAGAAGGCATTGTCCAGAGTCAGCTGACCAGATTTTTGCGGTTTGGTCTGAAATTTTAAAACTTATGGGTCAGGGAACTATTAGCGCGAGGCGAGTCTTCTGACTAGGAAACGGGTAAAAATAATAACACTATTCAAACCCTTACCGGCCGAAGCACTCCCAACTAGTGCTGTCACAAAATTTGACGTTGCAGCCACATGCCAAACCCCATCTTGATGCCCTTCATAATATCTCGCAAAGCTGTACTTCGATCTATCCACGCCAGCACCAACTTTTAGACTATTAACTAATTTTCCTGGAGGCCTACCAAAAGCTGTCTTCCATTTTTGCCTCATTTGAGCACCGGCTAAAATTTTTTCAAACATTTTAAAAAATGAGAAGTAATATGCTTTGGGTACCCCACCCAAGGGCGTAGCCAGACCATCGCATTGCGATGTGGTTTTTCCAATCGTTTTTGAAGCACATAAGGGGGACATCCACGTGAAAATTTTTTCTGGAAATGACCCCTCTAGGAGTAAAAACATGCGGGGAATCCGATTTTGACATTTTTCAAGCGAAAAAACGCTTCCCTGATTCAGGGAAGACGTATTGGGTATCGAAGCGAAAAGTTGTCCCCTCTCCACCTCTATTGTGTAGTAGCGTTGTTTTTAGACCAAAATATGTTATTTTCTCGAATTTTCGCGTCGATATACAGTTTTTCTTGAATCCGAGGAATTTTATAAATGACAAATTCGGATTCCTCGCATATTTTTACCCCAAAAGGGGTCGTTTTTAGGCAAAAATCGCATTTGTGCGACTTTTCGCTTCAATACACAATACGCCTTCCCTGAATCAAGGAAGCGTTTTTCGCTTCGAAAATGTCAAATTCGAATTTCCCGCATGTTTTTACCCCTAGAAGTGTCATTCCAGGAAAAAATATTCGTGGGTGGCCCCCTCTATTGTGTAGTAGCTCCAATTGCGATGATTTTGAAAATCGGCTGGCTATTCCACTGACCCTACCCAAAAAATTTACAAGTTTTTCACCAAATTTTATCATTTTTTGAGGATTTTCAGCTTAAAAATTGCCATTTTGAAAAAATGATAATTTTTGGTAAAAAATTGAAAATTTTTTGGATAGGGTACCCAAAGCATACTAGTACCCAAAAATGCACAATTTCTTACTCTTTTTAGAGGTTGTTTTAAACGAAAGATCACTATGCGCATAGCTTTCAGCATTTGTATTTGTTATAGGGGTGTCAAAACCAGATCGATCGGTATTGCTTTGGAGTCGAACTAAAAAAAGTTCATAAAGAGTATATGGGGTTCTGGAAAACACTTACGAGCAGTATTTTCCGCATGTAAAGCATCGAATTCTTTTTCAATCAATGCGAATAGCTCGTATAGCTTGGCTCTGAAAATCCAATTCAAATTTTAATACAAAATTGGGAAGAATAGGAAAGAGAAATCGAAAGTGTTAAAAAAATATTTTAAAAAGTGTTAATTTCTCGGCGTGGCGACAGTTAAGGACGGGACATTTGAGGACGGCCATTTGTAAACGGGACATTTGAGAGCAGAATATTTGAGGATGGGTGTTATTTAGAAAATTGAAAAATGACAAAAATAAAAAGTTAGCTAAAAATAGAAATTGTTAATATCGATAAATGCCAAAATAGTATAAAAAAGCAATCAAAAAATTTTAGTCAGGCACTTTTCCAACAAAAAATCTTACTTATGTGCCGAACTTTCCAAATCGATATTATCAAACGACGAAACCACAGCATGTATAGCGCTATCAGTATTGCTTCTTAACCTTCCTTCCGTCTCTCTTCCCCTTTTCGGGGTCTGCCTACCACCAGAAGTTGCCATTTTATACAAAAAAACTACCAAAAGTTATATCCATTTTATTAAAAGTCAATAGAAAAACTTCTCTTTCCTTTGGGCAGAATGCCAAGATTTAAACGCTCCCGCAAATTTCAAATCCTTGTCAAAATGTGTCTTTCATCAAATGAAGACATTTAATGCACGGCCGGCGCATTCACAGAAAATGAGAACAAACGATAGGTGCGATAGCTCCAATCGATATTTGAGTCATATGCACATATGTGTTGTTGAATATTATCTCATGCATACGTGTCGTAAATATGACTTGTTGAGTGATTCTTTAATATTAATTTAAGGAAAATTGCAGAAAACATTTAAAGGAGGAGGGTCGATTGAGGCGAGTTATCACAAAAAATTTTTTTGACAAACGTAAAAAATGTTCGAAACGACGAAAACAAAAATACTGTTTTCAAGGAAAAATTGAAAAAATATTTGCAAATTTGATTGAAACTTGCTGTAAAAAAGGCCAAAAAACACCTAAAAATGGTCAAAAAACACCCAAAAAAATTTTTTTCGATTTTTTCTCGAAAACAATATTTTTTTCATCATTTCGAACATTTTTTACGTTTGTCGAAAAATTTTGAAAAAAAATTTTTGCGATAACCACTCGCCTCAATCGGTCCTCCCCCTTTAAGGAAATTTTAGCAACGAGTAAGAACAGGAGTAAAAATGGATGAACTCGGTTTTAAAATGGATGATCCGAATTTTTTGGCTGGTGTTTTTTACACCATAAATTTTATATCGAAGAGGCAAGATTTGGAGCTAAATCCGATGGAGGTAAAAATTTTGTGTGAAAAAATAAGTATTTTTGATCAATTTTTCTGAAAAATTATAAGAGACAAAACAATTTTTCCAATAATTTTGGAAAAAACATAAGGGAACCAAGGGGAAAATTTTCAATTTTCCAGGTTTGGGGAAGGATTCCATATTTCCCTCCCCAGAAAGAATTATATATACGATGATGCTTATTAGAGTCTCTACGTTTTTAGCTTAAAAAAGAGTAGCTATTTTAGATAGTTATGGAAATGGCTGCTGAGTCAGTAGTCAAACAGCAAAATGTCAAAATTGAAGATCCTGATAATAATTTGCCACAAAGTTCTCAAAATAACGAAGAAACAGACTTTTTTGAGGTATGTGTCCATATCATTTTTTCAATGAGGATGCAATTTTTTACCACAGGCTGAAACAGATGTGAAAAATTTTATAAGCGGGTGAAAATTTCACCCTCACGACCCTTGAAAGAGGTCTTTGATGTGCAATTTCACCCTAATAGGTGAAATCTGATCACTCTGGGTATGACCAGCGAGAGCTTGTAGATGTAAGAGGATTTAAAACCTACTAGCAGGACGAGGTGCCTTTGGCGCCTTGGAATAAAGAATAAGAGTTTATTCTTTATGCCAAGATGCTGAAGGCGTAAAGAGAAAAGTTCTATGGAATTACGGACGGACAGAATAAGACAGATTAAGGGAGTAGGATTTATATCCTCCTTAAGATCTCTACACCATCCTATCCTCTATAGGAGGACTTTTTATATCATTCTTCTTCAACCGTACCTATAAAAGCTCAAAAAGCGATCAATTTTATGTAGGAAATAACAAAGACTTGTATAAATGGAAGAGGGTGGATATACATTAAACCTTTTTCTCCCGTCACCCTCCTTATTATGCCACTATTAGTGGGAGAGAAGATGAGTTATACACTTTTCCTCTATTTTATCCTCTTCATCTACACACCCTTTTCCTGTGAGTAAGTGCCTATTTTGCATTTTAGGACTTGTTCAATCCCTTCAAATCCTATCAATCCGATGAAGAGGATGAACAAGGAGAAGGAGATACTGGACAAAATTCTGGCAACGGTCTAGTAAAATGGGGAGCGACAAAAGAAGACATGGCCAATCAACTTCTCGAAAATGGCATCAATGTGGATCCGGATCTTATCGTCCACTTGAATCGAACTGAATTTATGAATTTGAGAAACACCAATGGATATAATGATGCTCAAAAGGCATTGCTTTCCGAAATACGGCGAATATGTAAAATTTAAAAATTCTTATATTAGAACTGAGTTTATATCCAAAGGGATGACTCGTTGTCCTCAAAATTGAACAAAGAGATACTCCACTTCTTAAAGGACCAGTCTACTTTTGAACAAACTTTTTTATAAGTTCATGGTGTGGCAATTAACTTTTGCTTTGGAAGTAAATTCTAACCCTTTAGTGATAAATGAGAAACCAAATTGCTTGAAATTTTTGAATATGTTTTGTGCATTGAAGCGAAGAGATTGGTGCCGTTTAAATCCCTGATTTAATGAAAGCTGTTTATTGAAACGACTTAATAAATCGTTATAAAATTCAAAATGCTGACATTTGGAGAAAAAATACATAGAACAAATTTTTTATAACCTGCCGAGACGAATAAAGTGACACCAGAATGATTGAATTTGAACAATGTTTTTGGTTATTGAAATAAAAACATGAATCAGGGTTTTCGTTTCAACAACCAAAAACATTGTTCAAATTCAATAATTTTGGTGTCACTTTATTCGTCTCGGAGAGTTATAAAAAATTTGTTCTATGTATTTTTTCTCAAAATATCAGCATTTTGAATTTTATAATGGTTTATTAAATCGTTTCAATAAACAGCTTTCATTGAATCGGGGATTTAAACGGCATCAATCTCTTCGCTTCAATACACACAACATATTCAAAAATTTTAAGCAATTTGGTTTCGCATTTATCTCTAAAGGGTTAACGAATTAGAATTTACTTCCAAAGCAAAAGTTGATAGTCACAACATGGACTTTCTTATAAAAAAATTTATTCAAAAGTGGACTGGTCCTTTAAACTAAGAGATTGATCTCCTCCTCTCCCCTCCAAGAAGCTGATCCACACCTCAAAAAGTTGACCTCCTCTAGGATCTTCCTCTCCACCCCCAAAAAGCTGTTTATTTGAAAGACATGACTCATGTGGTATGGAGAGAGTAGTATAATAAAAGTTTCTAAAAATCTAAATCTTTTTAAACTATTCCCTTCTTTAAGTGCGATTGCGAGTCAATGAAGCAAAAAGAAGACATGATCGCAAAGCAGCAAAAGAGGTATTTTATCTCATCTTTTTCACGTTTTAAAAGAATCCTCTTTTAGCGAGAAGAAAGTCCCTCGATCGATCTCGAAAAAGAAGATCAAGACGAAGACATTGTCGCAAAAATTGGCGATCACAAGCCACTAACAAAAAATGATATGCAGAAAATTATTTCGAAAGCTGGGTTGAGCCTATCCATCGACAAGCTTTATAACATGACGGGCTGGGAATTTCGAAAGTTCAAAGCAAGTTGCAATGAAGAGCAGGCTTTGATTTTGGGGAAGTTTAAAAGACGATGTAAGGTTACATGTATATGCAGATCAGTGGAGGCCAAGTTTAGATGGGGGAGTAAACCTCAATTTAAAATTTTTGAGGAAAAATTGAATTTTTTAAGGAGAAGGTTGACAAAATACCCCCTAGTCGGCGTCGACCTTAGAGTATGATCTCTTTTAGAAGTTTGCGCAGGCCAGTTCAGCCTAGGGGTCGGCCTGGTTCATGCTGGCTTCATCCTAGCCTGAACACTTTTTGGCGGCTAGCATCAGGCCAAGATAGGCAGGCCCTAGGGCTTGTCTGGCCTTGTCCGATAAAAAGTGAACGACTAAGGAATGGCCGTTTGTGGCCTAGTCTGTTACCGCTTGGCCGGACCTAGGCCAGGCTTGGTACCGCCCTGCACACCTCTAAACACCATACAGTCCTAAAAATATTCAAAAAATTTTTAGTATCAGCCCAAAAATATGCCAAACGCAAAAAATCTATAGAAAATGGAGAACTACCAGAAAAAAGATTCAAAACTGAAGAGGTATATAATTTCTCTGTTTGAAAACCATACGCCACTTTTTAAACTTATAGGACACCCAAGCCGGTCCTAGTGAAACCGCAGACCCTGACCCAGAACTTGATCCTATAGATATAGAAAACCGCAAGTTGACAAATGAAGAGATGCAAGATGTCTTGACTCGAGCTGGCCTGACAATTACTGTCGATCAATTGTCAGAAATGGATAAGAAAGAGTATCAAATTTTGAAATCTGGCATGGCTGAAAATCAAGCCAGTATTTTGGGAAAAATTCGAAATCGATGTAAGGTTTTAAAAGAATAGAATAGATTTTCGATCATTTTTTAGTGATCATGAGAAATTGGTGGAAGAAAAAGAAGATCAATAAAAAATGTTCAACAAATCAGGAAGTGCGATTAATTTTTAATCCCCTAGTTTTACCCTCTGAATGCGGAACAACCGGTTGAAAATATCAAATTCGGATTCCCCACATGTTTTTACCCTTAGAGGGGTCATTTCCAGAAAAATTTTCGCATGGGTGGTCCCTTCCCCTATTTTGTAGTAGCTCCAAAAGTTACTCTTTTAGATAAACTTTGCCGACATTAACCCAAGTGTTTTATTGGAATTGTTTTCAAGCATTGCACAAGCTCAAAATGGAGGTATGAAAATTGAGCTGGAAGAAAGTTTAGATGATCCAGAAAACAATACCAAACCTGAAGCGCTCAAAACGGAAACAAAAGAAGAAGATTTTGAGTTTTAATGATTTACATATTATTTATTTATTTAAGGAATAAAATTCTTTTATATTTAAAAAATTTAAGGCTGGACCTGAAATTGTTCTGAAATCTCTTCAATTTCACGCTTTTAAAGAGGGGGTGCACGCCCAGTACGTTTCTCGAAAAAATTTTGTTTTCTCAAATTGGCTGATTTTTGGCACTCGGGGGTTTTCGGACACGAGAAATCGATTGGCGCAAGTCCCTAGTTCCGAAAAATTTTTTATGACCCTCTATCGGAGTACCCCATGTTAAAAAAATTAATTTTTTCGTAGGGAGTCATGAAAATTTTTTCGGAATTCGGGACTTGCACCAATCAATTTCTCGTGCCCGAAAACCTTCAAGTACCAAAATCAGCCAATTTGGAGCCGAAATAAAAAAGTTGAAAAAATTGATTTTTTAACATGGGGTACCCCGATACGGGGTCACGGAAATTTTTTCGGAACTCGGGACTTGTGCCAATTGATTTCTTGTGTCTGAAAACCCCCGAGTACCAAAAATCAGCCAATTTGGGGGAAAAATTTTTCGATTTTCTCCTCTTTTCCGTAATCAAAAACAAAAAATTCCTTCATATTCGAGTTCCCTATTCAAAAACCCCTGGGTACAAAAAATCAGCCGATTTTGAAATTTTGTTTGAAAGTTATATTTTTTACTGTAGGGATCAAGGGGTTAAAAAAATCGAATTTTAACAATTTTTTCCAAATCAGCTTATTTTTTGTATCCAGGGTTTTTCAATATGGGGAACTCGAATATGAAAATTTTTTGTTTTTGATCACGGGAAGATGGAGAAAATCGACCATTGTGGAAGTTCCTATAGCCCTGGGCGTGCACCCCTTTAACAAAAATTATGCCTTTTCAAACAATTTTTGATCATTCCTTTTTTAAATGGCGCCAGAAGTTTTCTTTATTGATTTCGTTAGGTCAAAATGAGAGAATGAGTTTTCGAGCAAGGCAATAAAAATGCCTAGAAACAAACATAAATTAGTAACCTTACGCTTAAATGGGCTTTTCAATGTCACATCGCATTAATTAATTTTCTTCTTCTATACGTTGCCACACTTAGACTTTATCTTGACTTTACTTTAATTTGGCTGGGGGATTTTGAGATTAGTTTTTCTATACCCCTCCCCTCTTAGAGTACCCCCCCCCCCAACAAACAAACAAATTTGGATGAGGGGTGGAAATAGTGTCTTCAGTAGCGGCGTTAGGAGATGACTATACGGGCTATAGCCCCCAAAACCGGCCGAAGGTCGGAAAAACCTATGGTTCCTCCTTATGTTTTGGCAGGCCGAAAAAAAAATATTAAAAAAATATATATAAGGGGTATCCCCTTATGATTTTTAATTTTTGTAAAAAATTTTTTAAACACTCTTTTTGGGGGTTCAATCCCCCTTCAAAATTTGGAGGCTAGACGCCATTGATTGTCTTCATAGGGGCTGGGGGGAGGGTTAGAATGACAAACCCTGGACTCACTCCTTCCCTCTCCCCACCCCGACGACCTACATCCGAATTTCTGCCCCTTTATCTACGATTTACCCACTCCTTATAAAATTTTATTGAATAATGGCATAATTTAAACAGTATTTGGCTTAACATTTTTTTAAATACCCCATATTTTTAATTTTCGAAAAATCTAACAAATCTGAATTTTTAATAAATTCTTCCAATCTCAACTATACACCAAACCTTTCTCCACTACCAGCAAAATTTTTTCAACTTTAACGACACCGGCGACGACTTTTAATATTTAATTTTCGCGTGATCTACACGAGTGCTTGGCACAAACTTTCGACTTTTATACCACCAGAGCCATTTCGGCCACAAGTCTTCCGCCTTCCAACAACATTCAGTTAGTTTCGGCCTTATGGCCGATAAGAGAAAAGCCGGTAGTAGTTTATACTTTTGGCGTCTAATATTCATAGCCGGCCGAGGCCACACCATTTACTTAGGCGAGATAACACGCGCGTTCCAGTTCCATTCTACATTCATAGATGTCGTCACCATAAGGCGGTGCTAAATTGTTTTGGGTCGTGGAAAAAAGGCATCAGCGGATAAGCATGGCTTTTTGTCAGGTGGCTAATGACCGGTGACTTTGTAACTTTTTTAGATGCAAACTTTTTTAAACTTTAATAATGACTAGATTTAAATGAAAATTTTTTGTCGTCTATAAAAATATTAAATTTTGACAAAAATGAAAAAATTTGAAAAAAAAATGAAAAATAGATATTTTTCATTAAAAAATGATATTTTTACTTTCTAATTTGTTGATGTTTCCAAATCAAGCTGCACCTATTCTTCTTTGAATCTAATTTTTTCAAATTTTAGGACAAATTTTTTAATTTTACTATGTAATCATTTTTCTACCACCTCCCAACAGCATGAAATGTCCTCAAAATTCCTATATTTTTGCATATTTTTCCTAACTCTTGAAGCTAGACAACCTGGTTCAACGTACGATTATTCCGCTCATCAAATGCCACGGGTCGAGCCAAGTTCTTGCTATAGTTGTGCATCGATGGGGTATCTGCAAGTGTGGAACCAGTTTTTGATGCATCATTATTTTCCACCTAAAAATTTTACGGATCGGTGTTGGCAACCAGATATGTATGTTGGTAGTGTGCCGTGTACTTCTGCATGTTTTACCATGGTGGAGGAGATTTTTGAACACCGTAAGATAATTTTAATGTTTTTATGAAAACTGAGAAATAAGATAAAATGGATTACAATTTCTCTTGGTTAGTGTTGAAAGTGGGCCCCTTTTAGAGTGATCGTTAAAGTCTCGGAAAGTGTTTTTAGGCATTAGCAGTCTCGAAATTCCACTATTTCGAGATGTCAGTAGTCTCGAAATCGTCTCGATGTCGTCTTGAAACGGGTTGAATATGAACATTAACACGATATGAACATTAAGGTTTTCGACATGAGGAACTCGAAACCGAAAGAATTGTTTGATTTTGAGAGCAGAAAAAAGTCGAATCGGTTAATCTTCACGTTAAAACTTTGAAATTTTAATGAATCTGTAATTACAGATCCTCCAAAATTCGCATATTTACACGTCACTACAAGTCCCGGCCTATAAATAGCTGACGAATCGACGTTAGGAAGTGCAGATCGGGAGCTCCTCTCGGGAACGATGCTCGGAAGATCCGCTCGGAGTGCCGCTAGTAGTACCGCTTTGGGGTGACGCTCGGGAGCGCTGCTTAGAAACGAGGCCGCAGGCCGAACGCTGCAGACGCTCACTCGAAACGCAAGGCCGAGCGCCGAAGGTGCTCGGTCTCCAGATTATTTATTTTAATAGTTGCTAAAAATGAATCCCTATAAAAAATGCATAGAAACATTATACACATAAAAGCAACCTCTTAGAATAAATTAACCGACCATTACACCTTTTTGACTTAAAATTTGCGTGACCCTCGCATCTTGCATGCTTAAATGTCTATTTGGCATGCCAAAAAGATGTATTCGAAACAGGTGCATATACAACAAATTATTTTTTATTTTTTCAACAAAATGTTCGATTCATTCTCCAATTTTTCGACGACGACAATAGCAACAAGCATCATTCGACGCCCGTAAATTGTTTCTCTAAATGCTATTATCCGTTGCCGGCCAAAACTTATTCGCCGTCAAATTATAATTACTTAGAGAGTAAATGGCTCGATGGAATAGAAAATGGCATGGTTGATTTTCGAATGCTATATATGCCAAAGTGACAATTCTTCGCCTAGTCTCGACTTCTTGTCAAATTAGTATCGATTTCATTTCGCCGAGATAGATTAGATTTATGGGGAGGCAAAGCGAAAATTTGTCAAGAAAAAGAAAAGATTTAGATTAAAAACAACTTGATAGATGTAAACTGCGGTTTTGAGAAAACTGCTAGAATCAAAAGTTTCATGGGAACCTCCGACACATGCTTAGTTTACAACTTAATTTTTAGCCTCGGGCCAAGCGGTGATGCGTGGTTGTTTGGACAGACTTTTACTCTTTAAAATGGACCCTGACATAAAAGATTCCATAACTTCACTCGAAGAAACATGTCGACCAATCAGAAGAGAATTACTCAATTTGATGCAAATTCACGAGGATGTTTCATTAGTAAGATTTTGTATCGTTTTTTAGAGCATCAATAAGTGATACTTGAAATAATAATTTGAGCATGTGGTAGAGTGGGGCACGTGAGAGAGGGATAGAAAAGGGAGGATATTCTTCATCAAGAGTACCTTCCCTACATCACCCCCTCTTCGAAACCTTTTTGCACATTTGTTGTTTTTTATTTAAAAAATCGTAGGAAAAAACCATAAACTTTTTTGACATGCGATATAAAGCAAAGTTGTATTGCAAGTTTTCTTCTATCTTTTACAAAAGACCTCGAATAAAAATTCACTAAATTTGATTTTTTACGAATTTTTAAATGAATTTTACAAAATATGCATTTTCCAAAAAAAATAGTTCCCGACTAGCAGTCATCCTGAAAATAAGTGGAAAATAAAATATAGGCACGGAGAACAATTTTTAAAAAACCGCATTAAAAAATCTTTTAAAATGGATTTTCTGTGAATTTTTGAATTTTACGATTTTTTACGTAGTCGTCGGAGGGTTAATAATTTTAAAACTTTTTGTTTCACAACAATTTATCTAAATCCAAAAGAATCATTATCAATTTTATTAGACATATAAAACTCGTGGGAATTTTCCAATTCATCTCCCACATCTAATTGTAAATATAACCAAAGAATATATAGCGACTCCTTTTCTTTCCATCTCCTTTCAAGGCGCTAATGCGGAAAATTGGTCAGCTTCCCATTAAATGATCATTTCATATTGTTTAGAGCATAATCGATAGTGTCGCATTGGGACCACTATAGAAAGTATCGGAGACTGGGGAACCAAAATTGAATTATTGAGATGATATTAAGGGAAAAATAACAAGATTTTGGGTAAAACATAACCCAGGAGCAATGAATTTTATGGTCTAAGAGTTTAGTCTAAATTTGCCAATTTTTAAAGGGTTTTTCCTCAAAAAAGTTTTATTAAAAAACAAATTTAAAAGCGACCCATCATTTAAAGGTCTTGGTCTGAAAAAATTTTCAAGACAAAATTAAATTGCTAGTTTTTATCTGAAAAAGATAATAACCAAAAACCTTAAAAATGGGTGTAGGAACCCCAAAAACACAACAAACATATAACGGTTTTCATGGCTAACTTTACGAAACATGTCGGCTACTTGGCGAAGTGGATAAGGAAGCCACCCATCCGATCTGGCAAGTTAAGCAACGTTAGCCAGGTTCGATTCCACTAGGGCGAAAATTTCGAAACTTTCCTTATAATGGAGCAAAAATTTTTTGCTTCATTGGATCGAAAAAACATGAAAAAATCGCCAAAATTCCGGTTTTTTTCGATACATCCTGTAGATTCCTGTATTCACTTAATTTTTAGGTTTATCTATGTACGTGTGTCGGAAAGCATTGCAATAGGAATAATGCTGAAAATTTGTTGAACATATCAATAAGAAATCAACTGCCATGTTTTAACATATTTTTATTTGTACTTTTATGTCTTCTCAAACTCAACTGTTTTTGTCTTTCAAATTGATTCGAATAGATTTTTAATATAAAAGTTTATTATGAATCATATAAGTGAATCATTAAAATTACAACAACACAAATTAACCGTTAAACAACACCGAGATACAGAAAAACAGGGCATTTATAAAGCTATTTATGAGGCAAACTAACAANAAAGTTTATTATGAATCATATAAGTGAATCATTAAAATTACAACAACACAAATTAACCGTTAAACAACACCGAGATATAGAAAAACAGGGCATTTATAAAGCTATTTATGAGGCAAACTAACAAAAAGTACACTATTGGGGTAGGGATCTTTCCTAAATTTTGAGGATGGGAATGTTTTTTTATAGAGTAGGGATATGTTTTTTGATTCGATAACTTATCCCCCGACAAAAATTTACTATATCCCTTAAAAATTGTGAAATTTTCGAAAATTCTTGGGTAAGCATCCAAAATTTAGAGCACAACCTCTTCATCCCAATATACCCCACTCTCCTTATAAGTTACTATAATCCTTGTGTCCCCCCCTAACGCCCCCCTAAAAGCATTAAATTATAAGATACATATATTTGTACATCCATTTTTATCACAACAAAAAAATTCATCAAACATCCTTAATTTCAAACTCATCAGACAACCCATGTAGACAATTCTTATAAAAACTATAGTACCCAACTCTGTATTTCCCTGCTGGAATTTGACTAAACTCAGCCACCATCACAGTTGGTTTTTTCAAATCTTCATAGCAAGTTAAGAGATAAATATAAGTTATGGGCTTTTGAATAGCTTGGATATCTTGTGGATAGAGTCCAATCCAGTCCATGTACGACCCATTTTTCTTCCAAAAATCATCGTTGAAGGTAAATCGAGAAAATAGGGGAATGGATGAGTTCCATGCAATTAAAGGCTGAAATGAGCTGTATGAATACGGGGTAAAGAAAAAGGTCCCATCCCCCTCTGCCATTCTCAAGATTAGAGAAACAATTTTACCTCAAAAACTACACTCCATCGTTTCGATTCCAATGCTGGAGGTCTAGGTATGGAATTTAGAGTGAATTCAGCCAAAACTGGATAGTGGTCGGACAAGGTAAGCCTTCGATAAGAAGTGTATCGGTTGCTGGTTATAGAATGACCCTTGTACAGGATTCTATCAGTCCAAGAAGGAATTCGTTTGAGGTTATAGGTTCCTATACCGACCTAAAAATTAATTTTTTATAAGAGAATATATGAGAGGGAGAGGAATCATAGTCCCTCCGTATGATACCTTATACCACATCCCGTTCCAAGTTTATACCCCCGGCTTTTATGTTAACTTACCCCTAGTTCACTCCTCTCCCAGCTATATGGTTCCTCATCCCTAGATTAGTCCTCCCCACCAGGATGAAAAACCTAATTACTCCATCTTGGAGTATGATCGGCGACTACAACTCGTTTAAATTCAATTCGCTTAAAATCAGCCCGCCCAAAATCAGCTCGATCAAACGGCAACTCGCCTAAAATGCAACTCAACCAAAATAATGCTCACACAAAATTACTGCATGCCACATAGGCGAGAATTATTTTGGTCGAGTTACCTTTGGATGTTACATTTTGGGTAAGTTGCCGTTTGGTCGAGTTGCATTTTGGGCGAGTCGCTTAAAATGCAACTCGATCAAACTGATTTTGGGCGTAGTCGTCGTATGATCATAGAGGAAAAGATTGTTGTTACTTTTAAGGACCTTACCAAGTGCTTATAAGTTGGCTGGAATGTTATTGGCTCTTCTTTAAAACCATCAACCCAATTTCCAAGTCTCAATGCCTTCTTTAGTTGATCATATGTTTCAGCTAGCTGGTCGTAGTCTACTCTCGATGATTCGTCTGTTACTTGGCTCAGCTTTTTGGCCATTTCTTCTGCACTTGAGACACCTAAAAATGGTATAAGTCATGTTAGTATTCTAACTTTCATGGTAAATACACCCTCAAAAAATACATGGAGAGTATTCCCCAACCTGGTTTCTACATCTGGGCAGTGGGTCCAGAAACGAACTCGCGTCACCAAAGTTTCAAGTTTGCTCCTTTACCCAATTGCAAAAATCTTGGCTATTTTTGTTAAAAAATTTTTTTAATTTGCGATATTTTTTTGTTCGTCAATTCGAGTTGGAGTGGGGGGGGGACATAAAATTTTCGAAGTTTCCCTTTACTCCCTCGCATTTTTTTGAAAGTACATGGGAATTTCCAGGCATGGAGATTACAAACTTGGTTTGGCGTGGATGAGAACGGGGTTTGCAAATTTCACCCATCCCAACATTGATGAGGGTGCCCCTCCCCAAATCAATGCAAGGCACCTCTCAAACTAGGGAGATTAGGATGCACTTTCAAGTCCGTCCAAATTTCAATATAGGTTGGTATTGAAGTCGTTATATGGGGGGGGGGGTATCCCCTAAACATACCATCAACTCTCCAATTCATATCCCCTAGCCAAAATACAGCTCTTTTCTCTGGCACCGTCGGATCGTCTTCAAAAGTGCACTTTTCTCCTTGTTTAAACTGTTTAACTCGGATATCATAAGCCTCAGTATGGGCAGCAAAATGAGAGGTCATAAAAACGGCAGAGCTGTAATCTTTGAAGGCTAGGCGAATTCCAAGAGTGCCTTTATATCCGACTTGTTCGAAAAACATGTATCTTGCCCACTTAACGTCTATTTTTTCGACCTAAATTCTGGTATTTAAAAAANAGAGCTGTAATCTTTGAAGGCTAGGCGAATTCCAAGAGTGCCTTTATATCCGACTTGTTCGAAAAACATGTATCTTGCCCACTTAACGTCTATTTTTTCGACCTAAATTCTGGTATTTAAAAAACGTATAAAAAGTGTTTTTATAACGAATAGCACCCTTTCCATCCTCTTTTACAGCTACCCCGGGTTTGATTTTCTGACCAATTTGGTGTGGGAATATCCACCCACAAGCGTAGGATATACTGTTTGACATTAAATCATAAGTGAAATTGGCAGCTTTTCGTTGCTCGTGATGGAAAACCCCATGTTATAGTATTCGCTCTACTCATCTCGGCGAGCTGAATCGAATGGCATGACTCGTTTTAAAAATTTCGAATTTCCCCCATTTTAGCACAAAAAATCGCCGTGTGACACTTACAAGTGGAACAATATGCTGCGTTGAATATATTAATAACAAATTTGAGACCAAATAAGATGCTGTCAACAAAATCAGATTCTTTTCAGAATTCATATATTTAGTAATGCATTCTGTCCAAGAATCATCTGGAAGGATAGAACTGAACAAGGGTCTTGAATAGCGGTCGAAAATTTCGGGATGAGGTAGCTCCTAAAATTGTTTTTGTTTGCCTACGATCCCACTTTTTTGTTTGCCTACGATCCCACTAAATTGAGTCCAAGGATGAGGCAAAATACAAAGCTTACTTGTATAGCAATACATATTATATCGTAGGGATCATTTTTTAGCTCATCATTGAAAAACCGATCTAGTTGAGATTTAACCGGTTTTTGTTTATTCACATTGTAGGTAATACATGATATATTCCAACTCATTGTTCAAACTCTTCGACATAAAATCGATTGTCAAAATTTTAAACTAAAATA
>OZJO01021552.1:0-30004 GCA_900406225.1 Acrobeloides nanus
TTTTTTGAATTTTTTGCGGAAAAATCGTAAAAAAATACCACCAACCGACAAGAAATTTTATGCTGAATTTTGCGTAAAAAATTATTTTCTTTGATCAAAAATGCAAAATAAGTTTCAATTTTTGTATATTGAAACGAAAACCCTGTATGAATTTAAACTTATTTGGCATTTTTGATCGGAGAAAATAATTTTTTACGCAAACTGAAATTAGCAAAGTTGTTCAGCATTTTATTCTTCGAAAATGTCAAATTCGGATTCCCCGCATGTTTTTACCCCTAGAGGGGTCATTTCCAGAAAAAATTTTCACGTCAGTGGCCCCCCATTGTGTAGTAGCTCCTAAAGTTGCAAGAATCTCGTGTTTATAAATTTCAGCCCTGTTGATTCGTTTTTACAATTTTTGAGCTTAATTTTTTTCAAATATTTAATTTTAACATAAAATTTTCCCCATAATTTTCCATTAAAAATTCAAATTTTCTTATGCAAACACCAACAATCAAATCGGAACCTAATTATTCCTACCAACTGAATTTTAATTTTTCCTTCTCCGATCCAAACCTCAAAAAATCAATTCTTTATAAGTAACCCCTAAAAAATTCTCATAGGTAAAAAATCTAACATGAAATTTTTCATTTTCCCACATTTGTTTCAACTACATCGATGTGCGAAAAAATTGAAATTTTATTTTTTGTACGAATTTTATTGCTACTGATTGGTTTTTTATTTGGAATAGTGTTTTTTAAATTTTTGTCTGAATCAGGAGAAGATGGAAATTTATCCAGACGAATACTTTCTCGTCAAAGAGAAATCTTATTTGTTGGTGGAGTGCCTAGATCTGGGACAACGTTGATGAGAGCATTGTTGGATGTGCATCCGGATATTCGATGGTTAGAGTTTTTTGGTAGGCGTGGGGGCTAAGGAGGCTTTTGACATCAACCCAAATATGGTAAATATCACCCCACCCCCCACAAGCTAAAAAATCACCCAGGATCCACAAAAACCACTTCTAATTGCAAAGGGGCAAAAATTGAAAATTTTTTTGCAAAAACTTTGGAGCTACACAATAGGGGGCACCCACGTGAAAATTTTTTCCAGAAATGACTCTAGGGGTAAAAACATGCGGGGAATCAGAATTTGACATTTTTGAAGCGAAAATAAAATCAAATTCGGATTCCACGCACATTTTTACCTCAAAAGGGGTCTTTTTAGGCAAAAATCGTATTTTTGCGACTTTTCACTTCAATACATAATACGCCTTTCATGAATCAGGGAAGCGNCAAAAGGGGTCTTTTTAGGCAAAAATCGTATTTTTGCGACTTTTCACTTCAATACATAATACGCCTTTCATGAATCAGGGAAGCGTTTTTTCGCTTCGAAAATGTCAAATTCGGATTCTCTGCATGTTTTTCCCTCTAGAGGGGTCATTTCCAGAAAAATTTTTCACGTGGGTGGCCCCCCCCCCCTATTGTGTAGTAGCTCCAAAACTTTTGGCTCTTCTGGAATCTGAAAACTAAGAGCCATTTGATGAAAAGTTGAAACTTTACCACTTTGCCATAGGCACCGAAGTTTTTACATGCTATTGACATTAGTTATGGAGGGGGTGATCATAGTTTTTTGATTTGAAAAAATTGACGAAAAATTTTAGCGGTGAAGAAACCCGTGTCATACCCGACCTCTTGGGCACCTTAAAAAATTGGGAAAACCCTGGCCACAAAAAATTGCTCGATCTAGCTGGTGTCTCCAGAAATGTGCTTAATGATGCCGTCTCGGCTTTTATTAGCGAGGTTTTAAAAAAATTAAATTTTTTAAATTTTTACAATTTTAATAAATTTATGTGGTCCTGAAGCATGGCGTGGAAGCAAAACTTTTGTGCAACAAAGACCCTTTGACAATGAAGGATAGTCAGAGGCTCAGAGAAATGTTCCCAAAAGCGAAATTTATTTTGATGATCAGAGACGGGAGGGCTGTGGTGCATTCGATGATAAAAAGACAAGTGCCAGTTGGCGGGTTTAATCGGAGTGATTCAGAAGTACGTTTTGATCTTTATCAATAGAGTACAAAATCTTAAAATAAGATATTCTAAGTTTTATGTGTACATAGCAAAGTGGCTAAGTGTTGCTTTTTAAATCTCTGATCCCTGGTTCAAATCCTATCTCGAAACAAATCTTTTTGCGTTTTCATGATTTTTTTATAATATTTTTTTCAAAAATTTCCTAATTTTTGGCCTCCCACTCCGGCAATTAGTTTTATTAAAAAAATTCTAGCAATCCTTATCACAATGGAATAAAATGATATCCCGGATGTATAAACAATGTGTTTCAATGAGCTCAGAAATTTGCTTAATGGTAAAAAACTTGATTTTTTTTGACATTTTAACAAGTTTGATTTGTTCGAAAAAATCTGTAAAAATTTGATTTTTTTTTGAAATTTTTTAATTTTTACAAACATTTTTAGGTATACTATGAAAGACTTATTTTATACCCTAGAGAAGAGCTTGAAAAAATTTTCAATTTTATAAAAATTCCTTTTATAGAAGAAATTTTGCAGCACGAANAACATTTTTAGGTATACTATGAAAGACTTATTTTATACCCTAGAGAAGAGCTTGAAAAAATTTTCAATTTTATAAAAATTCCTTTTATAGAAGAAATTTTGCAGCACGAAAAATTCATTGGCAAAGAAATCAAGCTGAGCCCGTAAGTTTTTTATTTTTTTATTTAAAAACGAGACTTCCATGTGTTATTTGAAAGATAAATAATAGCAGATTCTGTTATTCATGACCGAGTGGTTCAGATGCTAATAAAGTTATACATGATGAGAATGTATAAGACTGGTTCGAAATATACCGAAAATTTTTGCATTTATATGAATTTTTTCATACGAGCAATTGAGCCAGCGTTTTTTCTTTTCATTTTTGAACATTAGCCACTTCACCATGGTGGCATGACTAACAAACGCATAAATAAATGGCAACGGTGGGGGGTATCGAAAAGAGCGCCTTTCCATAATAGTGTTGCACATTAGCCACTACACTATGGTGCAGTGGTTAAAAAAGCAATAACAAAAGGCCACTTATGAAAATCGAACCAGTGCCTGTTTTCCATTATTTTGCACAATTCCACGGTACCATGATGTAGTGGCAAAAAAGCAAAAACATGCAGTAGCGGCAAAAAGTCTTTCACGTCGCGAAAATTGTCTCACTGTCCAGTTTTCGTGCTCTTTGGCAAACTTCACTCGTGCCGCACGGTTCTTTTTTGAAATCCACGGTTTCTTGGCTGTTCTTCGGGCTGGCAATCCCACCTGTATTAGAATATTTCATGCAGTACAGATTTTGATATTCACACCGAGGGAATCATTAGCATACTTCATAACTTCTACCGCTGTCATGAATGGGTCTTTTTTGACCAATCTTACGAGGAGTCGGCGTTGTCCCGAAGTAGTTTTTCTTGGCCTTCCCGATTTTTTCTTGGTCTTCACAGATTTGGTTGCTTTCCAACGGCTCCAAATTTTTGAAACAGTACTGGAGTCAACATGAAAACGCTCCGCTATATCTTTATTCATTTCTCCTTTTTGCTTAGCTTCCACTATAAGCTTTCGAATTTCTTCGGATTTATACTTTTCTGGCATTATTTTAGCTAAAAAATACTATAAAATTGATAAAAGCAATTTCAAGTGAAAAAATTGAATAAATGCATAAAAACGTGAAATTTTCGTGACGTGAAAGACTTTTTGCCGCTACTGTATGACCACTAGCGAATAAAACAACCGATTTGTCTCGTTTTTGATGCACTTTAGCCATTGTATCACAAGAACAAAATTTTTCACAACGCTAAAATGTATAAAAACATAACTTTTAGACATGAATTCAGCACATCTCAAGTCAAGAAAAAGCTCAATAAAGAAGCTCTGAAATCTTGGGTCGGATTTTATCCTCAAGATCTGTTAAAAAAAATGACCGAAATTGCTCCCATGTTGAATATTTTAAGTAATTTTTTGATTTTATGTAAAAAATTAAAGTTGGAAAAATTTTAGGATACGATACAGCTAGTGCTACACCAGAATATGACAGATTGCCTAGAATCATTGATGTATACAGAGGGGGGCCCGGGGGCGGGGGTCCCCCATAACAAAAAAATGAAAAATTTTTCCTAATGGTCCCTCCATATGTTTTTCTCAAAATTTTTTGAAAATTTGTTTCAAAAATCATAATGGTCTCCCATTATGATTTTTCACCAAAAACGATCAAAATTTTCTATTTTTTCACCAAAAAGGTCCTAAATTTTCCATTTTTTCTACAAAAATTGTAATTTTCTGAGCATTTTCAGCTTAAAAACAAGTATTTCTTTAAAAATTTTCGCCTACGGCGCTGGTTTTTGCGTTAACTCGAAGATTTCAACAAAATTTTCGCCGAAAATCGAAAAGTTCTGATCGTTTTCAGCTTAAAGGGGGGGGGGGGCCAACTTACGGCCGGGTAGAAAATTTTTTAAAATTAAAAAGTGACCCTTTAGGGGTAATTTATGCGAGAAATCGATTGCGCGCACTCCCGAACCTTGAAAAAGCTTCCTTGACCCTGATTCAGGGAAAAACTAAACAAATAAAGCACGCGCGAACACATAATATTATAATAAAAATCATAATAAAAATCAACTCTAACAACGTTTATATAACTCTCTTTACGTAAATAGATTAATTTTCACTTCAAAACACCGATTCCTTCCCTGAATCAGGGTCAAGGAAGCGTTTTCAAGGTTCGGGAGTGCGCGCAATCGATTCCCCGCCTAGAAAAACCTAAGAATCGACGGTTTTCTCATAAAAATCCGAAAATGTTTGATTTTCGCTTTAATACACCCACCCTATTCCTTGAATCAAGGTCAAGGAAGCGTTTTCAAGGTTCGGGAGTGCGCGCAATCGATTTCTCGCATAAAATTACTCCTAAAGAGTCACTTTAAAAAAATTTTCTACCTGGCCGTAAGTTAGACCACCCTTTAAATACAAGCATTTCTCAAAAAATTTTTTGCATGCATTGCTGGTTTTTGCTTTACCTCAAGTTTTTTTAACAAAAAGTTTTCGCGCCTATCGGCGCGAAAAAACAATGGGGACCAAGTTCGTTTTTAAAATTTTTTTGAAAAATTGAACAAAATCATAAGGGTCCCCCCTTTATTCCAAAAATTTGGAAAATTTTCGAAAAAAACATAAGGGGGGACCAAGGCAAATTTTTGAAATTTTTCGGGTAGGGCCACTCATAAAAAATTTCTGGATACGCCACTGCCTAGAATATAAATTTTATTATCATAAAAATATAAAGATTAAAAACGCGGTTCAAGCACGGCTTTTTTTATTAGGTCTTTGCATAAGTCTCCAGCGTTTTTTGTAAAGTTTATATCGAAAAAGTTGTCCACAATCTTAGTCAAGGTTTCAACAGTATCTCATCCCATGCTTTGACTAATGTTCGCTTCAACAATTCAACTGTCGTATGGGGTTTCGCACACGCTTCCTCTTCCAGAATACTTCACACCGCGTAAAAGATTATAATAAATATGTTGAAAATAAAACGAAAAAACAAGAGTTTCAAGGGAGTCCGTTTATTTCTAGTCACCTTGTATCAGCGCAAATATCCATGCAGAAATGTCCGCGCTAGAGCTAACAGAAAAGTGACAAACTTATCACTTTTTGTGATAATTGCCACAATTTGAAAAAAAAGTTTTTCACTTTTCTTTTCACTAAGTTTTTGCTCTTTGATAAGTTTGACAGAAACCAGACAACGAAGAAATTTATTATTATTTTTTAGGCTAAAAAAATAATAATAAATTTCTTCGTTGTCTGGCTTTCTGTCGAACTTATCAAAGAGCAAAAACTTAGTGAAAAGAAAAGTGAAAAAATTTTTCTCACAAATTGTGATAAATATCACAAAAAGTGACAAGTTTGTCACTTTTCTGACAGCTCTAGTATGCGCCCAAATGTATCATGCGCAAATGTATATTTGCAAATGTCCGTGCGAAATGATGCCCAACCCCCTTCCTTTTTACCCTCTCCCCCTGGCCACAGACATCCTCTCCTCTTCCTCATTTCCAACCCCTTTATTTCCCTTTTCCATACTCTCTCTTTTCACATTTTCTTTTTTGTTATTTTACGAGGAAGAACTTTGTTTTTTAATAACCAAAACCCAAGTTAAATATTTGTTAATTTGAAAAAATTCACCCCTTTTATTATATCAATTTTTGAAATTTTATGTATTAAAAGAACCTGTTATTGTTTTCCAATTATTGTACCTAAATTGCACCTTAACAATTTTGTTAATGCAATTAGTGACATTTAAGTAAAAAGATTTTAAAAAATGGAAAAATTTCACTTTATGGCGGTCATGCCTCTATCTGAATCGTCTGATATTGATGTAACATGATTTATTCAATGCCCACGCATACATTTTTAGTTTAAAGTTCACTTAGTTATTTTGATCAATGGTTTGTTGTATAATTACTTTTTAAATTTAAATTGTTCAATAAATAATTTTCGAACGGCTAGGTCAAGTGACTACATAAAGCTAAAATGAGAACACTAAATTTTTTATTCGCCATTTGAATCTGCAAATTCACATTTATATTTGCTAATTGTAAGTGTTCGTATTAGAGAAAATAATTATTTTTCTGCAAGGTCATCAAAAAAGTAGTAGAAAGGAGCGACATCTCTATACCATCCCTTATACATGAAGTTAGGGGGGATACCCCTAAAAAGACTCAAAATTCGTTTTCCCTGAATCAGGGTCGCGCAAGCATTTTCATGCATCGGTAATGCGTGCAATCGATTCCTCGTCCAGAAAACCAGGATTATACTTCCGTCGCGTCGCGTCGCAGAGCAATTACATTTATCGTACAAACAATTTTTCCAATGTCGTTTATAGTTGCTGTCTCGCGACACGTCGCATCGCGCGACAGCCTGCGACGTCGCAAGTGCGGACCACGCGACGCGACACAAGGCCGAGGCAAAAAATTTGTATCCAAGCGGGTTTCGAACGCGCGACCTTGTGACAAAGCAGCAGCCACTGCTTTGTCACTGCACCACCGAGGCCTGTTGATGGAGAAACGTTTTTTCAAATCATGTTCTATCGCGTGACAAGTCTGCAACGCGTCGGACGATACAAAAATGCACTGTCGCGTCGCGACGTGACAGAAGTATAAATCCTGCCTTAGAAAGCCGGTTTTCAGACGAAAATTTAGAGCTATTCCAAAATAAGGGGCCACCCACTTGAAATTTTTTTCTGGAAATGACTCCTCTAGGGGTAATATCCTACCTTATCGATCGAAACAATTTCATTTTGTTTAAGAACGACTTGAAAAACATCCGAAATTTGCATATCTTTTGCTCACATAAATCCATTTTTAAATATTTGCCTGATTGTCAATAAGATAGAATATTACAACGAAAATTGGGGAAAAAATGGTCACGGGGAAAAAATTGTCACAGGAAAAAAATAGTCCTATTATGAGGAAAAAATGGTCACTGGGAAAAAAAGATTCAGGGAAAAAAGGGTACGGGAAAATTTGTCCCCAATTCTTTCATTTGGATTTTATATATCTATGTAATTATAAAAATTTCAAATTGATCGGAAACTTTTAACGCACTCTGTAACTAATAACATTGCAGTCCCAAAAAAAACGTTTCTAATTAACCATAACAGATACTGGACTAGTACTGGAACCCCGTATACCACTAGAGATTGCACTTCTGATAGCATGGAATCTTCTTAGAAAGTTATCCCAAATTTTTATGAGAAAAATTCTATGCGAAGGAATATAGAAACTAAAATGATTTTTTATAATTTTGATGATTAATTTGGATTTTTAGCTGATTTGGATTTTCATGTTTTTTGTTGCCTGTTTTTGGGTGTTTAAAGAACCAGTCTACTTTTGAGGAAATAATGTCATGTGATAGAGCACAAAATTTGAAGCAGTTTTTGCTTTTACGGCACCACTTGAAAATCTAACGGTAAAAAGTTATGACCGAAACAAAATTGTAATTTTTGAATTCAAATGAGTTTGAACATTGAAGCGAAGAGCCGGCACTCAGGCATCAATGAAAATTTTCATTGAAACGATTTAATAAATCATTATAAAATTCAAAATCCTTGAACATTTAGAAGAAAATAAATACAGCATTTTTTATAACTCGACGAGGCGGATAAAATGGCACTAAAATTATCGAATTTGAACAATGTTTTGGGTTATTGGAACGAAAGCTCTGATTCAGAATTTTCGTTTCAATACCCAAAGCATTCTTCAAATTCAATAATTTTGGCGTCGTTTTATTCGTCTCGTCGAGTTATAAGAAATGCTGTATTTATTTTTTCTTAAATGTTCAAGGATTTTGAATTTTATGTTTTATTAAATCGTTTCAATAAACAATCTGATTGATGCCTGAGTGCCGGCTCTTCGCTTCAATGTTCAAACTCATTTGAATTCAAAAATTACAATTTTGTTTCGATCATAACTTTTTACCGTTAGATTTTCAGGTGGTGCCGTAAAAATAAAAAAAGCTCCAAATTTTGTGCTCTATCACATGGCATCATTTCCCCAAAAGTAGACTGGTCCTTTAAGGTCACTTTTTGTTAGAACGGAGCTTTGTACATTGTAATGACGGACAAAAAATTTTATGCAAATTATTTTTAAAAGTCCTATAAATTATTTATCCTATAAAAAATTTTTGTTCTAGCACTTTACATGTACCTTCACCCTCTGGAGTTAGGAGTACCTCAAGTTCACCGTAGTAAAATGACATTTCCTCAAAAACGAAAAAATATTTTCGATGCGGTTTTTTATTTGATTCCCCTCGCCATGCGCTACGTTCTGAAAAAAAGTAAATGATTTCGATATATAGAAAAATTTTTAAGCACTTTTTTACTACGGTAAACTTGGGATGCCCCTAACTCAATAAGGGTGAGGTAGGGCTTGCATATGTCAATCTTCGATTAGTGGCAAAAATTGTTAAAAATAGTTACAAAATTGTTCAAAATAGTGAAGAAAATAGTTCAAAAAATAGATTAAATTTTTTCACCAAAAATCAACAAAAAAATGCCCACATGACCTTATCAGGATGTTTCCCCTTTATACCAGGAATTTTGTCCATTTGGTATATATATTTATCTCTATGCTCAGAACTTTTCCCTTCTCCACATACCCGATAATTGTTAGATCCACTGGTCCATGCCATGAAAAATTCGCTATAAATAATTGCGAAACAATAGCCGTGTTTTGTATTCGTAGCCACACAAATAGGCATAATAACATAAACGGTATAAGATTTAAGAAGGACATTACCCAAAGTTGAATTAATACAGCTTTGTATAATTTGACTTGAAGTTTATAAGTATTGGCATGCCACTTCTGTTTGGCTCTTTTTAAAAAGAATATAGGGATTATCGAAACAACCAATATGCAAAATAGTATTATTGAAAAGGCAATTACTAAGAAAGGAAAAGCAAAATTCAAATATGAATCACTATTTACAGCTAAAATATATAATTTTAGTCAGACTTAGGCACATTGCGAGGAGAAGGGAGCCTATAGATAGCGTTGCCAGATGCTTTTTTTACAAAGGTTGCCAAAAATTTTTTAGTGAGTTTGCAATAGAAGTTGCAAAATAATTAAAAATGGACTTTTTGACCAAAAAGAGAAAAACTTCTGGCCCAGGTGGGATTAGTAATCGAATTCTAAAATCGATAAAACACGAAGTTGCTTCCTCAATTTCTCTTCTGGTAAATCGTTGCGTCTCGGAAAGTGCCTGGCCAAACAAGTGGAAAAGGGCTGTAGTGGTGCTATTCCAAAGGTCGAAAACTCGAATAATCCAGCCAACTATAGGCCGATTTCTTTATTCTTTGTAATTAGCAAAATTGCGGAGGCCCATGTCTTTAGCATACTTTATCTTGAAATGAAACTATCCATAAATCAGTTTGGTTTTAGGCGATTTATATCGACAACTGACGCCTTATTATATTTTGAATATCTTGTAATGACAGAGAACCGGGAGACCGAGCGCCCTCGGCGCTCAAGGGATCGTCTCAAAATTTTTTCGGTTCAATTTTTTCCACTCGTCTGCTTACCTATATATGTCCTGCCTTGAAGCTCTTTATATACCAATGGAAAGGTTTTGCTTAATGCAATATCACTTTCCTCACTTAACGTATATTCTCGATTAATGTTGAAAGCAACCCATACAATTATAAAAATGGATACTGGAGCAATAGCTAATGTGATGGCCAATTTAACCGGATTGTCTATAAACTTAGTGGATTCAAATAAATTTAGCAAATACAAGAAGCGATAAGTTGAAGCTATTACAATACCGAAAAAGGTTGCTGCAGAGCAAGCAAACCATATACAAAATAAAGTATAAAAAGTGCTTTTATCGATATAGGACTCAAGAGCACTGTTGAAGACAAATATAGTATATGGAGTTAGAATCGACATTGAAATTAGGGTACCGCTAATTTGAAACAAAGTATTCCAAAATATGGTATTGATCAAATAATAGCGGTATATTTTTATCTTCTTATTTTGAAAAACAACATAAATAATTATAGGTGCCATGATGAGTTGCATTGATAAAGTGATATGTTCAACAACTTCCGAGAATATAGCTAAAGGCCTAATATAAATTGCATTTGAAGTGATATTTTCCATAGCCGAATAAATGAACGAGCTTGGGCTGTTACAAAGAAAACTAGTTTTGCTAAACAATAATGATCAATTTCTTTGCTAGCAGGCAATTTCGGAAAACTGAAGACAGATGTTTTTGATATTGGCTAAAGGAAAATTCATTAAGAGACGATGTCTCGAAATGTCGAACCTGGGGTAGCCATAGTAACGAAAATTCGAATCAATTTTTGAAACCGTGATATACCCTAGATTTTCGGGGTCGCTGAACACGAATCTGAAGTCCGTGTGAGTCCGACTTTTTGGTACCACTGTACGGCAGGTCGGCCTTTTGAACTTTAGGTCAAACTTCAAGTAGGTATATCTCCGGCCAGCTAAATCCATATCCAATGATTTTGGTGTCGTTGGAAAGCTGGTGAATTCTACTTCATTTCTTGTATATACAACTTCTAGTCAAAACTGCGTAGTTTTGGAAATAGAGCAATTTTTCTCATTTTTTAGGTCATTTTTGAGGTCTAAAAAAGCACTATTTTCGATCTAACTCCTACGGGTTGTTCGAGTGCACTACGTTTCTTATCCTATTATTTACTCCTATTTAGTACCTACAATTTGAGCCATCGTTCGCAGGAAAAGCGTGTCTACAATTTGNCTACAAAAAATAGAAAATGGTGCTTGAAAAGGTTCGACAAAAATTTGCAAATTTTTTATATTAGCGAAGTTTGCCATAATTTATATATATTCGGAAAATTCATGAAAAATGGAGCATTTTTTGTTTTTACAGTAAATTTTGAATCGTTATCGTTGTCGAGATAATCGCGTTTGAAGTTGGCGATTTTTGGAATTGGTTTTGAATTTGAATTTTCCGCAAATTGAAAATCAGGGTTTTGGCGGGAAATTCAAATTCAAAACCAATTCCAAAAATTGCCAACTTCAAACGCGATTATCTCAACGCCATTAGCGATTCAGAATTTATTGTAAAAACAAAAAATGCTCCATTTTTCTTGAATTTTCCGAATATATATCAATTATGGCAAATTTCGCTAATCTAAAGAATTTTCAATTTTGACCTCCTACTTTGTTAACGATTTTTACATTTTTTCTCCTCGGCCCCTGAAAAGTAACTTGGTCAGGGATGTCGGCCAAGAATTCTAGTTTATTTTTATGTGCAACTCAGAGCTCACGATTCAGAAAATAAGAGTGTGTATTGAAGCGAAAATCGAACATGTACTAATTTCCCTGAATCAGGGCCAGGAAAGCGTTTTCAATCTTCGGGAATACGCGCAATCACTCCCCACATGAATTATCCCCATAAATATGATTTTGAGGAAGAAATTTCAAAATTTTTCGATTTTTGCTTCAATACACACATCTATTTCCCTGAATCAGGGTCAAGGATGTATTTTCAAGATTCGGGAATGCGAGTAATCGATTTTTCGCATCATAGGTCGGCAAGAAGGAGGGGATCCCTGATGAAGTGGTCCCCCACCACTCCACCAAAAAAACGACCTTTTTGTTCGGCGGGGTCTATGTGTGATCACTCCTCAATTTTGAGCCCATGAGTGCATGGTCCCCCCTCAATTTTGGGTCGTGCGTGCGTGAGTCAGGGGGAGGCTCCCCCCCCCTTGCCGACCTATGTTCCGCATGATTTGACCCCTATATATATAGGCTGTTTTGGCAAAAATTTTTTTCAGAGATTAGTCCCTAATTCTTACTCCCCTCCCTTTAACAATTTTTGAGCTTAAATTTTTTAAATATTTAATTTTAACATAAAATTTTCCTATAATTTTCCATTAAAAATTCAAATTTTCTTATGCAAACACCAACAATCAAATCGGAACCTAATTATTCCTACCAACTGAATTTTAATTTTTCCTTCTTCGATCCAACCTCAAAAAATCAATTTTTTACAAGTAATCCCTAAAAATTCTCATAAGTAGAAAAGTCTAACATGACATTTTTCATTTTCCCACATTTGTTTCAACTACATCGATGTGCGAAAAAATTGAAATTTTATTTATTGTACAAATCTTATTCAATTTTATTGCTACTGATTGGGTTTTTATTTGGAATGGTGTTTTTCAAAGTTTTGCCTGAATCAGGGGAGGATGAAAATTTATCAAGACGAATACTTTCTCATCAAAGAGAAATCTTATTTGTTGGTGGAGTGCCTAGATCTGGGACAACGTTGATGAGGGCATTGTTGGATGTGCATCCGGATATTCGATGGTTAGGGTTTTTGAGTAAGGATGGGGCTAAGGAGGCTTTTGACATCAACCCAAATATGGTAAAAATCACTCCTCCTACAAGCTAAAAAAATCACCCAGGATTCGCAAAAACCACCTCTAAAGATAAAGGGGTAAAAATTCAAAATTGTTTACAAAGACTTTGAGCTAATACACAATGGGGGGGGGGGCACCCACGTGNAAGGATGGGGCTAAGGAGGCTTTTGACATCAACCCAAATATGGTAAAAATCACTCCTCCTACAAGCTAAAAAAATCACCCAGGATTCGCAAAAACCACCTCTAAAGATAAAGGGGTAAAAATTCAAAATTGTTTACAAAGACTTTGAGCTAATACACAATGGGGGGGGGGGCACCCACGTGAAAATTTTTTCCAGAAATGACCCCTGTGGGGGGGGAGGGGGTAAAAACATGCGGGGAATCCGAATTCGACATTTTCAAAGCGAAAATAAATGTCAAATTCGGATTTCCCGCATGTTTTTACCCCTAGAGGGGTCATTTCCAGAAAAATTTTTCACATGAGTGCCCCCCCTATTGTATAGTAGCTCCAAAACTTTTGGCCCTCCTGTGATCTGAACTATGAGCCATTTGATGAAAAGTTGAAATTTTACCACTTCGCCATAAGTACCAAAGTTTTTACATGCTATGGACATTACTTATAGAGGGGGTGATCATATTTTTTTGATTTTAAAAAATTGACGAAAAATTTTAGCGGTGAAGAAACTCGTGTCATACCCGATCTCTTGGGCACCTTAAAAAATTGGGAAAATCCTGACCACAAAAAATTGCTCGACCTAGCTGGTGTATCCAGAAATGTACTCAATGATGCCGTCTCAGCTTTTATTAGTGAGGTTTTAAAAAAAAATTAAATTTTTACAATTTTAAACAAATTTATGTGGTCCTGAAGCATGGCATGGAAGCAGAACTTTTGTGTAACAAAGACCCTTTGACAATGAAGCATAGTCAGAGGCTCAGAGAAATGTTCCCAAACGCGAAATTTATTTTGATGATCAGAGACGGGAGGGCTGTGGTGCATTCGATGATAAAAAGACAAGTGCCGGTTGGCGGGTTTAATCGGAGTGATCCAGAAGTACGTCTTGATCTTTATCAATTGAGTATAAAATCTTAAAATAAGATACTCTAAGTTTTATGTGTACAAAGTGGCTAAGTGTTGCCTTTTAAATCTCTGATCCCTGGTTCGAATCCTAAATATCTGTGTTCAATGTTTTAAGCTCAAAAATTAGGATACCCAATTTTTAAAGCTCAAAAAAATTAGGTTGCCTAAGTTGTTCAGGCACTAAAATTATTATTTTTTCACTATTTTTTGGACACAAAAATTTTATTTAAAAAATTCTAGCAATCCTTATCGCAATGGAATAGAACAATATCCCAGATGTATAAACAATGTGTTTCATTGGGCTCAGAAATTTGCTTAATGGTAAAAAATTTGATTTTTTTGAAATTTTAACAAGTTTGATTTGTTCGAAAAAATTTGTAAAAATTTGATTTTTTTCAAAATTTTTTAATTTTTACAAAAAAATTTAGGTATACTATGAAAGACTTATTTTATACCCTAGAGAAGAGCTTGAAAAAATTTTCAATTTTATACAAATTCCTTTTATAGAAGAAGTTTTGCAGCACGAAAAATTTATTGGCAAAGAAATCAAGCTGAGCCCGTAAGTTTTTTATTTTTTTTATTATTTAAAAACAAGACTTCCATTATGTGTTATTAAAAAAATAAATAGTAGCAGATTCTGTTATTCATGGCCGAGTGGTTCAGATGTTAATAAACATATACATTATAAGGAAATGTATCAGCCTGGTTCGAAATCCGAAATATACTTAATTTTTTGCATTTTTATGAATTTTTTTCAACGGGCAATTGAACCAGTGTTTTTTCTTTTTCAAAAAAGCAAAAACAAATGGCCACTAGCGCAAATCAAACAACTGATTTGTCTCGTTTTTGATGCACTTTAGCCATTGTATCACAAAACAAGATTTCTCACGATTTTTTTACAAAATGTATAAAAACATAACTTTTAGACATGAATTCAGCACATCTCAAGTCAAGAAAAAGCTCAATAAAGAAGCTCTGAAATCTTGGGTCGGATTTTATTCTCAAGATCTGTTAGAAAAAATGACCGAAATTGCTCCCATGTTGAATATTTTAGGTAATTCTTTGATTTTATGTAAAAAATTAGTTGAAAAATTTTTAGGATACGATACAGCTAGTGCTACACCAGAATATGACAAATTGCCTAGGATATAAATTTTATTATCACAAAAATATAAATAAATGATTAAAAACACGATTCAAACACGGCTTTTTTTGAAACTTGTTTTGAATTTGAAATTCCCGCAAAGACCCCCATGCTTTAAAGAACCAGACCAGTAATTTACAATCATATGAAAAAAAAAGATATATTCGGAAAGATCATGAAAAATGGAGCATTTTTGTTTTTACGGCATGTTCTGAATCGTTGTAGTTTTCGAAATAATTGCGTTTGAAATTTTGAATTTGTTACAAGCTCTTCGTTATAATACACAAACTTGTTTGAATTTTTTGCAGAAAAATCGATTTTTGCATGAATTTTCATAAAATGAACATTGTAGCAATTTGTATAGCTAAATGCGACGAACAAAATGACACCAAAATTATCCAATTTGAACATTGTTTTGGGTTATTGAAACGAAAACATGAATCAGAATTTTCGCTTCAATAACTCAAACAATGTTTAAATTGGATAATTTTAGTGTCATTTTGTTCGTCGCATTTAGCTATAAAAAATTGGATAATATTTTTTCTTGTAAACTTTTATATCCTTTTTTGTAAACTTTTTTTTGAAAACTGAAATATTTTAATTTGTAAACTAATATATCTTTTTTTGTAAACTTTATTTAAAATTTTTTTATAAACTTTTATACCTTTTTTTGCAAACTTTTATATCTTTTTTTGTAAACTTTTTTTTCACCCAATTTAGAATCGGGCGCCCGATCTTGAAAAAAGATAGGTCTTAGGCCTTAGGTTTAGGCCTTAGGCTTAGGCCTTAGGCTTAGGCCTTAGGCTTAGGCCTTAGGTTTAGGCCTTAGGCTTAGGTCTTAGGCTTAGGTCTTAGGCCTTAGGTTTAGGCCTTAGGCTTAGGTCTTAGGCCTTAGGTTTAGGCCTTAGGCTCAGGTCTTAGGCTTAGGTCTTAGGCCTTAGGTTTAGGCCTTAGGCTTAGGTCTTAGGCCTTAGGTTTAGGCCTTAGGCTCAGGTCTTAGGCTTAGGTCTTAGGCCTAGGCCTTAGGTTTAGGCCTTAGGTTTAGGCCTTAGGCTTAAGCCTTAGGTTTAGCCCTAGGATTAGTCATGATAAGGCCTAAGCCAAAGACCTAGGCTTAGCTTAAGGCCTAAACCTAAGGCCTAAGACCTATCTTTTTTCAAGATCGGGCGCCCGATTCTAAATTGGGCGAAAAAAAAGTTTACAAAAAAAGATATAAAAGTTTACAAAAAAAGGTATAAAAGTTTATAAAAAAATTTTAAATAAAGTTTACAAAAAAAGATATATTAGTTTACAAATTAAAATATTTCAGTCTTCAAAAAAAAGTTTACAAAAAAGGATATAAAAGTTTACAAGAAAAAATATTATCCTAAAAAATTGCTACAATGTTCATTTTATGAAAATTTAAAAAATTGATATAAAAATCGATTTTTTCGCAAAAAAATTCAAAAAAGTTTGTGTATTACAACGAAGAGCTTGTACACAAATTCAAAATATCAAACGCAATTATCTCGAAAACTACAACGATTCAGAACATGCCATAAAAACAAAAAATGCTCCATTTTTCATGATCTTTCCGAATATATCATTTTTTTCAAAAAGTTGTCATACCTCTATCCCCTTGCCACAGATATCCTCCCCTTTCTTCCCCATTTTCAACACCTTTATTTCCCTTTTTCCATCCTCTCTCCTTTCACATGTTCTTTTGTTATTTGATGGGGAAGAACTTTGTTTTTTAATAACCAGAACCCAAGTTAAATATTTTTTAATTTGAAAAAATTCATCCCTTTTATGAAATGAATTTTTGAACTTTAATGTGTTAAAAAATCCAATTATTGTTTTTCGCCAACTATCTTAACAATTTTGTTAATGCAATTATAGAACATTTAAGTAAGATGTTAAAAAATGGAAAAATTTCACTGTCGGTCGATCATGCCTCTATTTGAATCGTTTGATAGTGATGTAACATGATTTATTCGATTCTCACACATACATTTTTTTACATTATTTTACTTTACTGGTATACATTTTAGTTCAGTTGAAAGTGCATCCACAATAGTTCACTTGTTAGTTGTTGGATCAATAGTTTGTTATATAATTATTTTTTCAACTTAAACTGTTCAATAAATAATTTTCGAACGGCTACGTCAAGTGACTATATAAGCTAAAATGAGAATACCAAATTTTTTATTCGCCATTGGAATCTGTCAATTCACATTTATATTTGCTAGTAGTAAGTGTTCGTATTAAAGGGGGAATCCAACTTAGGGCCGGGTAGAAAATTTGTTTAACAAGCAACCTCCTAGGGGTAATTTTATGCGAGAAATCGATTGCGCGCATTCCCGAGTCGTGAAAATGCTTCCTTGACCCTGATTCAGGGAAATAGATGTGTGTATTGAAGCGAAAATCGAAAAATTTTGAAATTTCTCCCTCAAAATCATATTTCTGGGGATAATTTTATGCGGGAGTCCATTGCGCGCATTCTCGAAGCTTGAAAACGCTTCCCTGACCCTGATTCAGGGAAATTAGTATATGTTGGATTTTCGCTTCAATACACACTCTTATTTCCCTGAATCAGGGAAACTTTTTCAAGCTCCGGGAATGCGCGCAATCGATTCCCCGTATGAAATTACCCCCAGAAATATGATTTTGAGGGAGAAATTTCAAAATTTTCGCTTCAATATCACATCTATTTCCCTGAATCAGGGCCAAGGAAGCATTTTCACGATTCGGGAATGCGCTCAATCGATTTTCCGCATGATTTTACCACTATATAGGCTATTTTAGCAAAATTTTTTTTTCAGAGATTAGTCCCTAATTCTTACCCCCTTTAAGAAACTAATTATTTTTGTGCAAGGTCATCAAAAAAGTATTAGATATGAGCGAAACCTCTATACCGTTAGAGGGGATACCCCTAAAAAGACTCAAAAATTCGTTTTTCCTAAATCAGGGTCGCGCAAGCATTTTTATGCCTCGATAATGCGCGCAATCGATTCCTCATCCAGAAAAGCCTGTTTTCAGACGAAAATTTAAATTCTAGAGCATTTTCGCTTCAATACACCCACACCTTCCTTGAATCAGGCTCAGTGAAGCGTTTTCAAGGTTCGGATTGCGCGCAATCGATTTTTGGCATTTAAACATTTATTTCTAGAAACCAGCAAATTTCTTGAACTCCAGGAACAATTAATAAAAACCATATTTAATAAATACAACAAAAAACTTATACCTAGACAAGACGACAATCATGCTTTAGCCATTTCTGGTACTATGATAGGTGCTAGCTTGATCGAAGTCGTAAGTTGGAAATGAGTATCGATTAGGTATCCCACCGAACGTGAAATTTCTTGGAGAAAATTTTTTCATCATCTGGAATTGATCCATCTAGGGATAATTTTATGCGGAGAATCCGAATTTTTGAATCCGATTCTCCCATAAAATTACCTCTAGAGGGGTCAATTCCAGATGATGAAAAAAATTTTTTCAAAAAATTTCACGCTCTATGGGGTACCTAATCGATACTAGTTCCGTAAGTTGTTGCTATCCTTTCTAAATACCACTCAATATAAAAATTTAGCTAGAAAGTAAGCAACTAGCTAGCTATGTCGCTACTCGTCGACAAGTAAATAATTTTTAATTAAATGACTCGAAAATTTTGATTTAGAACTGGACTGACTTCCGATTAACATGGAATCCTGACGAACATGGTGGTATCAAAAGTATTTTCGTTCCAGCTGGTGATGTTTGGAGACATGATATTTTTACATATAATAGGTTTTTTATCAGTTAGTGTGCACCTTAAAATTTTCTTTTTTAGCATCAAATTTGAAAATCTGTTAGCAGAATATAAGGATTGGGCTAAAGTAATTAATTAACAATAAGGAAAATGGACATAACTAGTCAGGGGTTCAAAAATGGATCCTCTTCGCAAAATTTTCGAAGTTGGCTCTTTAGGCCGGACACAAGTTGTTGTGCCGACGCATGAGGTCGCAAGTTATCATACTTTTTCATTCAAAATGCATTAAAAAGTACGACTCGAGACCGCAAGTTGTTGTACTTTTTGTGCCACGGTACGACAGAAAGGTACAACGGTACGACACCAAAGTACGACAACAACTTGAGGCGGGGGGCAGTATGTCTTTTGTTCCTCATAACCAGAATAATAGTTCCTATGGTCAAAACTTTTGCTTTCCCCCTCAAATGTCACCCTCACGCTCGTAAAGTTTAGATCGAATACAATGGAATGGTCCAGATTAATATACCACAATATGTCGAGGCTAGTTGCAAGATTTTTGTTCATAGAGTATGTTTGAGAATTAGAGATTACACATCGCCCTATTTTAGTTCCCATTTGATACCCAATATTGTACTATGTCTTTGAGCTCAAATCAGATGGATAGCGACCAGTTTGATTTCTGGCCTGTGCCCATAGATTATACCTCGGATAGATTTGTGGTAATATTTAGGGCATTTTACGAGCGGTGATTAAGACAAGAAAAATTTCAGGGAAACTCAGAATGGGCGGTAGAAAATGTCATAATACGAGCTGAAGTAAAAACAACAGTTGGTGTTTGGGGGGCAAAGGGAGACAAGGTATGATTTTTTTCTTAGCTCGTTATGCCCTCCAGGCTCCAAAAATGGGGCTGCGGGGGGGGTTGAGCTTTTCTCTAAGAGGTTAAAAGCTAGAAGCCTAATTTCTTTTCTAAAATGTTGATGGGACCTCAATCTACTAAACCCGCATCATGGCCCCAAGGTTTCATTTGAAAATTTTTTTCTAGAATCGTTGGGAGCCCGAAAATCATGCATTTTTTGAAAAAGTGCCAATTTTTGGGCCCCAACGCTTTTAGAAAAAAATTTTCAAATGAAGCCCTGGGGCCTTGACGTGGGTTTATTGAGGTCCCATCAACATTTTAGAAAAGAAATTAGGCTTCTAGCTTTTAACCTCTTAGAGAAAAGCTCGACCCCCTGTTGGGCCCACACCGGTCCCCGCGGCCCCATATTCGAAGCCTGGTCATGATTTTTTAGTACAAATATATTTTCCAACTAAAACGCCGCCCAACATACTATATTTCCGTTATTGTAGTACCAACTTTTTTGATAACTGCTGTAAGTATAGTTGGAATTTATGCACCTGGAACTGAACATGAGCCTGGTGATGTGGTATTTTTCAATTTAGAACTTTTTTTATAATTAATAAAAAATAGGCCAATCTTGGTCTTGGTACCCTTTTGGCATTAATGGTATTACTGGGTATTATTTCAGACAAGTTGCCGAAAAGTGAAGAGATGTCTATATTGGGTGGGTAACAAAATCTAGTCCAAAATTCGGACCATTTTTTTAGGATTCTATGTCCTGGTGATATTGGTAGCTTTTTGTTTGTGTGTTTTGTTCGAAATGTCGTCGTTATATTATTTCCAAAAAATGGCAGATTCTGGAAAGAAACCTCCACAATGGCTATATAAAATCGCGTTTTTTGAACAGTTTTTCAAAAAATCACAGAATAGCTCTTTAGAGAAGGTAGCTCCAATTCGTCAATTATCCGTACAGAATTTCCAGTTAGAAAATGGCATTTCCATGAAATCACATCTCGAAAACGGAGGCATAAAACGGACGCCTTCGGATATCACTCGAAGCAGTAGTCCCATCAAAAAGTTTCTTACAAACGAGTAAATTGTTAGCTATCAAATTACAAGCTTTAAATTTTGCAGGAAACAAAATATTAACAAATGGAAGCATGTTATTGGAGAGATAAAAAACAAATTTGATGAAGAGCAACAACAGGTTTGACGAATAATTTTTATTTCCTAGACTAACGTGCCTACGGCGTGTAATGCCGAGCATTCTAGAGAGCTAACCGAAGAGACGTTACTACTAGGAAAAATCTTTTGGCCTCAAGCGAGGTTTGAACCAGCCTTGAGGGGTGCTTAAGATAAAAAATATCTAAAATCGAGTACATTAAAATAAAATTTAAATCAAAAATTAAATCGATTTTCTTCGAGCGACCACTTTTTGGATAGCTAAGCGTATGAGGAACATTATGTAAAAGAAATTATTGACAATGACTTCGATTTCACGGAGATATGATTTTTTGAAAAAAATGTCATTTTTTCAACTTTTTCAAATTCAAAGGGCCATAACTCAGCGAAAATAAAATATTTTTCAATAATTTCTTTTATAGAACGTTCCTTTCTACAGTAGCTATCCAAAAAGTGGTCGCTCGAAAAAATATCTAAAATCGAGTACATTAAAATAAAACAAAAATTAGATGTCACGCGACTACCGTTGTGGAGATATTTGAGATTAAATTTGGCATTTTTACCACTTTTTAACTTAGAAAAGTTTTTTTATTCATGAAAAAGGCACTGTAGCCGAGTGGCTAGATGATGGTACTTATATTTTGCCGTCGCTGGTTCGATCCCAGTAGGAGTCGAAAAGATTTTGGCCGCCGAATTTTTCTGCATATCAATGTTTCTATCCCAAATTGTTTATTTAATATGTTGGGTTGAATTTATTTTATTTTTTTATTCGAAAAACTCGTCAAAAATCGAAAAATTCGTCAAAATTGAAAAATTGGAAAACTCATCAATTTGACGAATTTTTCGAATAAAAAATAAAAATTCAATCCAACATATGAAATAAACAAATCGATAAGTATTCGGCAAAGAAATATTGATATACAAAAAAATTTGGTGGGGCAAAATCTTTTCTATCCCTGTGGGGATCGAACCAGAGAGACGGCAAAATATAAGTTCTATCACCTAGCCACTCGGCTACAGTGCCTTTTCATGGATAAAAAACTTTTAAGTTAAAAAGTGGTAAAAATTGCCAACTTTGACCTCAAATATATCCATAACCGTAAACGCTTGGCATCTAATTTTTGCTTTATTTTGATGTACTCAATTTTAGAGATTTTTTAGGCCATATTTGAAAAAATTTTAAAAAACATGTAGCAAATGGTTTGTTAGATGAGTCTTCCCAGAGTCGGAACCTACTTTTTTGAAATTTTTGAACTATTCTAAACGGTTTAACCAAGATCCCGTAAAAAATAGAGCAGAAAAAAAGTTAGTCCTCACAGACAGACACGCGCACATTTCCCCTTTAAAGTGTATAATTATAAAATAATGTTTAGCTAAAAAAAGAATGGGATCTCATTGAAACACGACTCGATTTCATATGGATTTTCATCTTTGAATCTCTTAATATTTGCAATTTACTCTCCTTGATATGGTTTGCTACTTTGCCACCGCCAGACATGAAAGATTGGCTATAATAATAATAATAATAAAATTGATTTTTATGGTAATGTCCGATTATTTATTAATACTTTTTTCATGTACAGGGTGATCAATAATTTACTCACGTATCTAAAAAGCTCGCCAAAAATCGAGTTTAAGTCATTTCAGTAGCCTGATAGCTTGATAGCTCATTCGATAGCCACCGTCACCGAATTTTGTTAGCAAAAAAATTATTAAAAAATATTTTATTTTCAATTTTTTAGCCCAAAAATACTAAAAAAAATTTTTGTGAAATTTTCCTTATTTTCAAAACATTGCCAAACATCGAGTATATGACGGATTTCTCCGAGCGACGGCAATCTTAAAAGATGGGAATCTGAGGGATTTTTTACAAAAAGAATTATTGGAAAAGCTTTTAAAATCGCGGAGATATGATTTTTTGAAAATTATGCTTTTTTTCAATTTTTGCACTTTTGTTGAAAATAAGGAAAACATCGAAAAAGCATAATTTTCAAAAAATCATATCTCCACGATTTTAAAAGCTTTTTCAATAATTTCTTTTGTAAAAAATCCCTCAGATTCCNAAAAAATCATATCTTCGCGATTTTAAAAGCTTTTTCAATAATTTCTTTTGTAAAAAATCCCTCAGATTCCCATCTTTTAAGATTGCCGTCGCTCGGAGAAATCCGTCATATACTCGATGTTTGGCAATGTTTTGAAAATAAGGAAAATTTCACAAAATCGTAATTTTTTAGTATTTTTGGGCTAAAAAATTGAAAATAAATATTTTTTAATAATTTTTTTGCTAACAAAATTCGGTGACGGTGGCTATCGAATGGGCTATCGGGCGACTGAAATGGACTTAAACTCGATTTTTGTCGAGCTTTTTAAATACGTGAGTAAATTATTGATCATCCTGTATATATCTTCAAATCAGAATAACCGTTATGTATTAAGAGCCGGGAGATCGCGCGCCGTGCTTAAGGGATTGTCCCAAAATTTTTGCGTTTTTCGGTTCAATTTTCGATTTTTTCCAATTTTTGGATTTTTTATATTTTTTTCGAGTTTTTAAAATTTTTTGCGTCGCTTCCCAGGTTTATTCTTTGGCATCAAAGCGAGGTTGAGCCCTTGAGCGCCGAAGGCGCTCGGTCACCCGGTTCTAGGTTTTTCAACACCCTAATTTTTTTAAAAATCAATAAATTTTCACCAAAAATTTCCTAATCAATCAACATCAGAAAACTCTATTCGCTTAAATTTTAGATTTGGCGTGCATTTTTAACAGTTTCGGGCATAACTAGGGGTGGTTGATTTTTCAAGCCTCTGGAGGGGGAGGGCGTTAATTAGAGGGGGCGTCAATTAGAGGGCGGCGTATATTACAGTATTTACGGTAAATCGTTCTTTGTCAGTTTTTAAAAAATTGGGCTTTTTATTTTTATAGAATGAAAATTAACTCAAATCAGTCTTATGTAAACGACATCTGATAAAGGTAACTACACAGGTCAAAATAAAAAATTCTGCTGGATTCGATTTCTCCATACCCCAGTATTTTTTCTTCAGATTGTGCTGATTTTTTGTATCACAAGGTGTAAGTCCCAATTTTTTATAATTTTCACGTAGAAAGATAGTAGAGGCCAATATAAGGTGTTTATAAAATTAGGTGCCAATGGGCCTTCTATGACCATGTAATAAAAATCGAAAAAATAATTAAAAAATGCAAAAAAAATTTGACCCAGGACGGACTCGAACCCTCCACACAATGCCCAATTGCCTGCAACAAACCACTACACTATAATGACTTATTTTAATACAAAACCACTACATTATGGTGACTTATTTTTAATTTTTGGCATTTTTTAATTACTTTTTCGATTTGGAGCTCGTCTACATAGGGGGGGGGGCCACCCACGTGATTTTTTTCAAAAAATTTTTTTTCCGATTTTCTTCTAAAAACCGACTTTTTAGGGTAATTTCTAGGCGAAAAATCGATTACGCGCATTCCCGAAGCGTGAAAATGCTTCCTTGGCCCTGGTTCAGGGAAATGAGTATTTTTATTGAAGCGAAAATGATTTTTAGAAGAAAATCGGAAAAAAATTTTTTGAAAAAAAATCACGTGGGTGGCCCCCCCCCCTATGTAGACGAGCTCCTACTATCTTTCTAGATGAAAATTATAAAAAACTGGGACTTACACCTCGTGAGTGTTCCTTATGAGTACAAAAAATCAGCTCAATCTGAAGAAAAAATATTGGGGTACCCAAATGGTAGCAATTTTGAAAAAGTTTATTTTTAATGTTTTTGTGCTAAAAAATCGAAATTTAACTTCAAAATTTGTTTTGAATGTTGAATATATTAAAATAGAATAATTTTTTATAAAATGCTTATGAATTAATTTGTCTAATATTGAAAAAGTCGGCATCATTTAAAAGCTAGATCTCATTATCTTGATGCCGCCAAAAACATGCTTTATAATTTTTCTTTTTCATGTTATACATTTTATTGAAATAAATTGCTAAGCACAAAAATAGTTTTATTTTCACTTTGTTCTTGTTTGAGATCATGTGGTTTCTTATTCTGGTCATAGTTTTTACGTCGTTTATACAAACGGTAATTTTATTTGCATAACATACATGGGCAGCATCCCAATTGGAATTTTCAAAAAAAATCCACAACCCTCATTTGGTCCCCTCCCAATGGGGTCGAAAAGTTGGCGACAAAAAAAAGATTGACAAATTTAAAAAATATTCTTTTTTTACAAAAATAAACATGCTGCTCCAAGCAACCTACTTTTCGACTATTAAGCCTCGGCGTTCCGATTTGTCGGCCTTCCGACCCACATTCTACGTCCTCGATATATGGGACTCGGATGCCATTATATAGAGGGTGCCACTATATCGAAATGCCAGTATACCAAGGTCCAACTGTATTAAAATCAACCGAGTACAAGATATGCACGAAACTATTTTCTGGCACTGTTTTTAGATCAATTCTGAATGTTGCTACCCCTCTAGCGACAGCATTTTCAAATTTCCTAACGAGCATATTCCATGTTGTAAGTTGGAAAGGTGGGATTGGTGTTGTGGGAAAGGTAAATGTAACATCTGGTGCTGTAATTGCGATGATGGCTGTAAACGAGGCTATTATGAAGCATGCGCTGACGACAAGGATCAAAAGGAATGTGTTATAGCCCCCTATTATAATGAAACAATGAGCAAGTTCATGCAGGTAGATGCGAATGCAGATGGAAGAATTAGTCTTGATGAAGCTGTCGAGCATTTGAAAACAAAAAGGTCCGTTAAACAACTAGTGGGTGATTCATTGTGGTTCAAAGAAATGGACACTAATGAGGATGGCTTTATTCAACCCAAAGAATTCGATCGAGATTTGAAATAAAGTCCGTTCTCGCCGTCAATGGGAAAAAAGTCCGGAGGCGATGGTCGATTGGTCCAAGGCGCTGCCCATCCGATCTGGCAAGTTAAGCAACGTTGGACACGAAGGTTCGTTCCCATTAGGGCAAAATTTTGATTTTCAAAAAAATTTCTTTTACAAACAATGAAGCAAAAATTGTTTCTATTTTTTGTAAATGAATTTTTAAAATCAAAATTTTTGCCCTATCGGGATCGAACCTGCGGGCCCAACGTTGCTTAACTTGCCAGATCGGACGGGCGGCGCCTTGGACCACTTGACTATGCCTCAGACTTTTTTCCCATTGGCGGCGGAAACGGAATTTAAAATTATCATAAAATTCCTATCGACAAAAATATAAATAAATTTTAAGTGTTGATAAAAAATTTTCGAAATCCGTTGATTCTAACATTATTAAAAATTACTTTGAAGTTTTTAAAGTCGATTTTCTTCATCTTAACAAAATGTTAGAAATTTAATTTTTTTATGAAAATACAGAGCTTTAGTCCCTCTAACATATGCAAAAAACCGTATATAAAAATTATTTAACAGTGGCGAGATATTTGACTTTGAAGTTGATAGTCAAAAAATGAGGCAAAAACAAAATGATGCACCCGGGAATCGAACCTTCTGGCTGCTTGTCTAACGCGCTAACCACTACACCATCACCACATGGTGTAGTGGTAAGGTGAAGAAAATCGACCACAGGGTGTAGTGGTTAGCGCATTAGACTAGCAGCCATAAGGTCGAGGGTTCGATTCCCGTGTGCGTCATTTTGTTTTTGCCTCATATTTTGACTATCAACTTCAAAGTCAAATATCTCGCCACTGTTAAATAATTTTTATATATTGTTTTTTGCATGTGGTAGAGGGACTAAAGCTCTGTATTTCCATACAAAAATTAAATTTCTAACATTTTGTTAAGGTGAAGAAAATCGACTTTGAAAACTTCAAAGTAATTTTTGGCAATGTTAGGATCAACGGATTTCAAAAATTTTTATCAACACTTATTCGGCCATTGTTCAGCTACAATTTAAAAAAGACCGCATAGAAATTCGTCAGAGGGGGTGTGAGAACGACTAAAAACATTGATGTTGCATACCAAAATTAACGTTCTGTATAATCCTACTTCAAACTATATGTCAAGTCTAGTAGTAAATCTACGTACCGAGGTTTATCTTGATAGAAAAACC
Source organism: Acrobeloides nanus (assembly GCA_900406225.1). Taxonomy (NCBI): domain Eukaryota; kingdom Metazoa; phylum Nematoda; class Chromadorea; order Rhabditida; family Cephalobidae; genus Acrobeloides; species Acrobeloides nanus. The sequence goes on from OZJO01021552.1 coordinate 26,967, forward strand.
ATTTTAGATGAAATTTCACAAAATGAACACACAAAACAAAGAGAAATGATAACACTAAAACTAGAGAATAACTCCGACCTCTTAATCCTCTATTAATCGATTTAGAAGAAAGCACACGTTTGTACCCCAAATTTCCATCTCATCAAATCGTACTTTGTTATTGCATAAATTTATGATGATTTTTAATCCGCACTCAAAATTTTTTTTCTTTTTGTTATTTCTTATATCTATACACCAAGTCCAAGCTGAATGCAACTATGAAGACTATATATTAGATGAGACGGATTGTAGAAATTCTACTTATGATGGGTGGAAAATTAGTGGTACTGTCGGTTTGATCATATTCTTGGTAATCTTTTTGGCAATACTTGTAACCTTTTGTACTATCCCAGTTTGTTTGCTGTTTATGATACGAAAACAACGGATAAGACAATTGGTTGAACGCAGTCAAAATCGAACTGAACTATATGGAAGAAATAATCTTAGCTATGTTTCAAATGACTGTTCAAACTATCCATTACCTCCAAGTCAAATTTATAGTGGGTTTCGATGTGAAACATGTAATAGAGATATTCTTTGTTGCACGTGTGTTGAATATTTTGCACACCCACTTCCATCGGCGCCTGGAGATTCTGATTTGTTACCATTACCGAGCTATGACCAACTGCAACAATTAGAACCACCTCCAGGGTATTCGCCAAAGAATGATGGGAATGTGGTATAAATACGAAATTGTATGACTCTTATGAAAATTTTGGCTTGATCTCAAAATGTCTTTATTATAAATTTGAGTGTACATAATAAAATTTTAAGCATAATTAACTCAAACAGCGTAAAAATGAAAAGTTGTTTAAAGGAACATAATGGTAAAAAAAACTAAAAAAATGGATAAAATCTTCATATATAGTCTGTTTCAGCGGTCGGGCAAAAAAAGTTGCGTACAACGTAGCAAAGTGGTAAAGCTCTCGCTTTGCACTCTGATGGCGAGGGTTCGATCCCGGAGGTCGAATGCCGTGCGCGTTTGTCACTCGGCCATGAAGAAAATCCGAAACCCCATAATATGGAACTCGTTTTGAGGCGCTCGGCGAGTGGTGACATTCTTTTTTATTTTTTCCCTTCCTTTTTTTCCCTTTTTCCTCTTTGGTGCGCCGTGGGTTTTGACATTTTTTCGGTTTTGACTTTTTTTGTTTTTTCTCAAAAATTAGGTACATCAAAAAATAAATTAATTTATGCAAAAATTGGAAAAAAGATTTTAATTTGTTAAAAATCAAATTTTCGATCACTTTTTTCACAAAAAGTAATCTAAACACAAAATTGTCATATCTTTTTTCTTCTTCTTCTTCTTCCCAACTCTAACAATCAGAATTCTCATCACATGGCTACAAATCAAGCACAAAATACAGAATGGCTAACATAATAACAACCAGAGCAATAATAACCACCGTTATAAGAATATAATAGGGCGCGAAAGGATTGTGGATCCAGGGCGAGACAGTGGTAGCATCTGCAACTTTATCATAAGGAACACACCCCGTTTGAATTGGATATGCAAATAAGAAAATTAGTACAAAATTCAAAAAGTCACTTAACATTATAGCATCAGGAACTCTTTTATGTTTGTTTTTAAATCACTCCAAATAAACAAGACTATATAAAAATTTGATTGCTGTTTATTAAGGCGTTGTGTAAACTCATGGAGTCGGAAATTTAGTATATTTTTTCTTATCTTAAATCGATATGTGGGCAAATTAGTTATAAAGCTTATTTTACAAATAAATGTACAAAATAGCATAACATCTCCATAAAGGGGTGGAATTCCATCTCCCACCCACGCCACACTCTCCCAAAAATGACGACTACTTCACAATTTTGCGCCAAAGAGGGAGGATAACATAAAAGGATGACCATGATGGTCTTCTCCCTATTATCCAAATGTTTTTACCAAAAATTGTCAAACAATGATCATTTTCAAATGATCATTTTTTGACCAAAAAATGCGAATTTTTGTCCAAAAATTTCATTATTAAAGTCATTTTTGCGTTTTAATAACATTTTTTCAATAAATTTATTTAGAATACAACAAATAACAATTACAACAACAAGATTTATTCAAAATGTTCGCCTTTTGCATCCATGCAGACCTTCAGTCGCTTCGGAAGTTGTCCACGATCGTGGACCTTTAGTTGTCCATGATCTTGATCAAAGTGTCCAAGGTGATTTTGTTCCATGCCTTCTTCAAAGCTCGCTTCAAGGATTCCACATTCGAGTGGGGTTTCGTATATGCTTTTTCTTCTAGAATGCTCCACACAGAGTAATCCAGAAGGTTCAAATCTGGTAAGTTTGGCGGCTATTCACCGTCGTTGTTGCGCCAATGGGTATCGACCGATATGAAATCAGGGCAATTCGCACGAATGAAATTTTGGGTCTCAATTATTTTGTGTCCTGGGGCCCCGTCCTGTTGAAAAGTCCACTCATAGTCGCTAAAAGCATTGTTGGCCCATGGGATAAGATGCGCTCGCAGCATCTCCATGTACATCTGGCGGCACACGTACTAATTTCGCCAAATTTTTTCACCGGACAAAATTTTCCGGAAATTTTTCGCTGGACATTATTTTCTGGACAATTTTCGCCGACATTTTTCGCTGGACAAAATTTTCCGGAAAAATTTCGCTGACATTTTTTGCTGGACATTTTTCGCCGGACAATATTTTCCAGACAATTTTCGCTGACATTTTTCGCCGGACAATTTTCGCCGACATTTTTCGCTGGATATTATTTTCTGGACAATTTTCGCCGACATTTTTTGCCGGACAATATTTTCCAGACAATTTTTGCCGATTTTTTAAATTTTTAAAAAAACTTTCAATCGTAAGTAACTTTTTAACAATGACCGGCGAAAAATGTCGGCGAAAATTGTCTGGAAAATATTGTCCGGCGAAAAATGTCAGCGAAAATTGTCCGGCGAAAATTGTCCGGAAAATATTGTCCAGCGAAAAATGTCGGCGAAAATTGTCCGGCGAAAAATGTCAGCGAAAATT
>OZJO01021559.1:0-29824 GCA_900406225.1 Acrobeloides nanus
CCAGCTACGTCCTTGGTCCCCCCCCCTATTTCATGCGTGATCTAGTTCCTAAAGGATCAGGTCAAATGGAGTTTGAAGTCTTTTTCATACCAAATAACAGCTATCAGTCATTGCAAAATACACCCAATTTGGTTTGCAAGGTGGTGCAGAGTTCATTGGAATTTCGCAAATGTATGAAAGATTGCCTGTATAGGGTGTATCGTACCATTTTCCACTAGGAATATGAACTTCAATGGAATTATAACTGAGTATATTTTTTGGGTATCCTAAAGAGATTTTTTCATCCAGTCTTTAAAATTTATGAATAATGCAATTTGGCTCTAATTTAATCGAGATCGATTGCTGTAAAAAAATAATGGTAATGAACTAATAAAAATAAATAAATTTTCTATGTTCAAAATTTTTTTGAAATAAGTATACGGGGTATTTTTTTTATATTATTGGCCATGCGAAATTCCAATAAATCCTCAAGCACATTGCCAATCAAATGAGAGCGTTTAGACTAGTGGATAACTTGTTGTTTTCAATTAAACTTCCCATGATTGAACCCCGGTCTGATCCGAAAGTTTTTGCACTTTTCTTTATACGAATTTCTATATAAACTAATTTTCTTACTAGATAACATGAATCCGTGTAAGCAAAATATATCCAATTTTTTGGGCAATTTTGCGAGGGAATTAGTGGAATTTCACAAATGTAAGGATATGTGGAAAGATGATTTTGGTTATACCATTTACCGCTTTGAGTGTTTACAGCAATTGAATCAAAAGTTCTATTGTTTATGGGGTAACCTAAGAAAAAAAATCAACAAACAAGTGAAAAATCGATTTAAAGCTTCAGGGTGCAAACTTTTATCTGCGGGTGCAACTTTTCACTCTTGTTGCGGTTGACACTCCTACAAGGTCGAGATTCATTACGAGTCATTCAGTGACCACTATGGTGTAGTGGTCTGCTGCGCTTCCAAGGAGTTCGGCATCACCGGACTAGCAAGTGTTCGGTTCCCCTTGCACCCAAAAGATTTTGTCCTACAGTATTTAGCGTAAAAATCTAAGAGGACAACTTCAATTCTAAAGGAGAATCAGTGATTGATCGGGGCAAAAACAAACAACTCCCCCAAAGAAGTTTGATCACAGTTGCACAACCCCGATATCCCCGGTAAAATTCTACCGGGGGCTAGAACACGTGGTAGGGAGGGGGGGAGGGAGTAGATCATGAGGTGGGAGAGGGTAGGTCATCGGTCCCCGGCGACACTTGTTAAAAATGTGGCTAAAAAAGTTAAATTTTACACCACTAGGGGAGGGGCTCTCGCGTTTTTCTTTTTAGGTAACAAATGTCGCGAAATATCTGTCGCAAAACATCTGTCGCGTGAACTAGTGTCAGGAAATAAGTGTCGTTAGCCGCAAAGTTGGGGAACAACGGTCCGTATGCCGCAACTGTGAGTTTGATGATGAAAAAGGGGTCGCTGCTGATGAAACTTTAATTCTAAACGGTGAATTCTATACACCCTGGTTATGGGAAAATCTTTAGAGTTGATTTTTTTTAATTTTCACGGTCTCTTACAACCAAAATTTGATTCTCCTTGATAAAAAATTTTACCTTTAGCCGTATCCCAATTTTTATAACTCCATGAGTTACCATCAATCCAACTCCAGTTTCCATAACCCGTATTATTATATGTTGAATTATACGAATATGGGATTGATGATCCTCCGATCCAAAAACTTCCTGGACTTTGGAATTGTATTGCTGATTGGTTTACTAGCCATTGATTGTTGAGTGCATTTTTAACAGACGTTAAATGCCCACCATTTCGAGCACAATCGAACTCTGCATGGAACCAAGTGGCAGGGGTTTTGACAAACTTATAGCAAGAATCTGAATAGTTAATTGTGCCGGTGGGACATGCCCCTTGAGCAAACGATAATGAAACCAGACATACCAACAGCACTAGGAGCATCATAGTGGTACAGAATATTTGGGGCTAGAAAAATTGAGAGATCTTATCCTATTACATTAAACGGCGTGGCTACGCTTGAGGCTTTTTATTTGAGTACTTCTTCGGAGAGGGCTAAACATTTGAGAAATTTAATTTAAGACCGAACATTCGAGGTCCATAATTTGAGTACAAGTCTTTGAGGACTATACACTTGAGGACTCGATTTTTTTAGGACGCTACATTTGAGGCTTTTAATCGGGTTTTAAAAAATTATATGTAAGCAAAGACTAGTCCTCAATGTGGGCCTATCAAATTATGGGCCTCATATGTATCGTCCTAAAAAATCGAATCCTCAAGTATATAGACCTCAAAAACTTGTCCTCAAATGTATCGTCTTAAAAAATCGAGTCCCCAAATGTAGAGTCCTCAAGTCTTGTCTTTAAATTATGATCCTCAAATGTAGCGTCCTAAAAAATCTTTAAAAGCTTGTCCTCAAATTCCGAGTTTCAAATGTTCAGCCTCATCTGTCTTTCCTTCAAAAAAAGGCGTCTCCGAAAAAAACCTCAAATAAAAAGCCTCAAGCGTAGCTCATTAAACGTGTAGTTTTTGTGAGTGGGGATGCACAGACGATCTCGGGAACTATAGATTTAAACCCTCAGCGCTAAAACAAAAATTGTAGAGGAAGATGAGAGCAGACGATTGACACCAAAAACATCGAAATTAGAAACAAAAAATTTTTCATTTTTTTCCCAATGCAAAATTTTTTGGATTTTCAAAAAGTTCTTCAAATCGGCTGGTTTTTTGTACTCAAAGGTTTTTGGGTAAAGGGGAACATGAATTCGAAGGAATTTTTAAATTTTGACAGCAGAAAATGGTCGAATCGAAATTTTTTTAACTTGTAAATTTATACATGTGTAGAATTTACACGTGTATAAAACGTTCAACAATAAAAAATGATACATTTTTAAAAAGGAGCTCGGAGTCACTCTCGGAGAAATCGCAAACGCCTGAGACGTTTGGCCCCCAGTACTAATTATGATACGAATAATAAAATTGAGTTTGATCTATTTCTTTTATACTCAAAAAACACGTCAACCAAATTCTTATCAAGTGTATTGGTTAGTGGGGCGTGGTCATAAATTTTTTATGATTAAATGTGCTAGAATATACTATTATTCCTTTTTCTTTCGCATATACCTTTTTTCTAATCAATAGGTCAAAGTAAAGGGACTAAATTCGCCACTTATAAATCTGATCAAGAAATGGACATCGAATGCTTTTTATCAATTTATCGTTTTAACTAACACAGGAGTATTGTCGAGAAGATTAAGAACGGTCATAAATTCAACATCTAAGATGGGGATTAAGGGCACTATTGAATTTTATAAAAATAAACACTCTTGCTTGAAAATTAAGCATTTTAAAAAGCAAAACATTTGATGAAAAGTTTATATAGTAAGAAAAAACCGATCTCAGCGAGATCAGGGTCCCCAGCGCGTTGAATGAATAATTGTACATTTCAGTGAATAACCTTTGTTAAAAAATGACATTTTTTCAAACATTTTTCAAAATTTTCAAAGCATAATGGGGACCCTGAGGGTTTTTCTGGTTTTCGGGCAGAATGGGGGGCACCAGTACTCGGTGCCCCCTCCCTACGGCTATGTCCTTGGCCTCCTTATAAAATTTTTTTGTCAAAAATGTGATAAAAATCATAAGGATCTATCTTAAGTTTTTTCACGTAAATTGTTAAGAGACGATATCTAGAAAGTTCAAACCTGGGGTTAAACAGTTCGAGTGCACTCTAATTTGAATTTATTTATTAAGATTAACGAATGGGAAAATTTTTTAAAGCCATTTCGAGGCAAAATTCTGATTACATTAAATTGAAATCCTTGTCTGAAGCTAAAAAACCCGATTTTACGTTGATTTTTTGAATCTTCAAACCTGTCTAAAACACCCTAGATAATTTTTTTCGGCCAAAATTTGATACTGGCTGATGTATTCCAATATAGAGAACATTTCTAGCATGGTTTTGAAAAAATCTGAGAAATTTCGATTTTCGAGCCAGTTTTATACGACGACCATAGTAAAGGGTGTCAAAAAAAATTTATTCTCAGATTTTTTTAAATCATGCTAGAAATGTTCTCCATATTGGAATACATCAGCCAGTATCGAATTTTGGCCGAAAAAAATTATCTAGGCTGTTTTAGACAGGTTTGAAGATTCGAATTTAGGGGGCGTTATATCGAATTCAAGGGGGGGGGGGTGTCATTATATCATGGTTTGACTTTAGTCAAAAATTACATTGCCCCTGATTCTCCATATCAAAATCTAGGTTTTAGGTCGAAAAAGTAAACTTTGAAAAATGACCATGACCGCAATTTTTTAGTGAAAATGGCCCCAGCTACACCCTTTACATAAACATCCCTAAATTAAATACTTGCTTGAGCTGTATTGTAATTTTGAATGATGCAAAATGAAGTCGCTCTGAGCGGGAACCGATCTTGCCCCTTCAGTGCAGACGTCTAGCGTCTTATCCATTTGACTATGGGATTGCTTTTTTTATTTCGTTTAAAAATCAACAAACATATATCTTTTATTTAAGTATTTTCAATGAAAATTTTCATGGAAGTGTTTTTTTCTTTTCAATAAATGGCATGCTAATTCCAATGATGTTGGGCTTAAAACAATCTGTTATCGGAAATATTCTCAAAACTCATTGTTCAAGAAAAGAACTGCTTGCACATAGCGCCAGGATTTGCTGATAAGCACAGAAAAACACATACCTTTAATTTAAGTACTTTTAATGAAAATCTTTATGGAAGTGCTTTTTTCTTTTCAAGAAATGGCATGCTAATTCCAATGATATTGGGCTTAAAACGATCTATTATCGGAAACATCATTCTCAAAACTCATTGTTCAAGAAAAGAACTGCTTGCACACGGCATCAGGATAAGCACAGGAAATATACATTTACTTTTATTTTAAGTACATTCTCGTATTTATGAGATATGTGAAAAAGGAAGTGATGTGAGAAAATTAGGAAATTAATGTGACAAGGTTAGAAATAATGGCGGTGGGATACTTGCGAACGGACATTTGCGGACAGACATTTGCGAACGGACAGGACGAAACGTTCGAAAAATTCAATATGTTCAAAAAATTCAAATTTAAAAAAAAATTTAATTTTTTAAAAATTTGAATTTTTGAACAAATTGAATTTTTCAAACGTTTCATCCGCAAATGTCCCGTCCGCAAAAGTCCGTTCACAAATGCCCGTCCGCAAATGTCCGTCCGCAAGTATCCCACCGCCGAAATAATGCGATTAGAGTCTTTTTAAAGGCATACACAATAACGGGACGACAAGAACGGGATGATTTTTTTCTTCAGATCTCAGCTCCTCTAGGGAATTTTTAGATAGGATAAAAAGTTGAGAATAAAGTCTTTTACACTGAGTAAAAAAGTCTTTGACACCATATCAAAATTCCTTTTAAGAGCTGAGATCTAAAGTTGTCCCGTTTTTGTCTCCCGTTCTTATCACCCCATTATTGTTGGGATTCAAAATTACTTTTTGTGACAACAAGATGCAGTATACGTTTAAAACATAAGGGGGGACCCCATGGATGATTTTTGGGGTCGGAAAATGATTTTTTTGTTTAGTATGCGAATAGTTCAGGCATAAATTGCTGATTAGTAAAAACAAAAAATTTTTGGTTGAAACTTTTATTTTCACCGGTTTTGGGCCCTATCTTTATTTATACAAATTTATATATTTTGTTAGAGCCAAAGCCGGTTATTATAAAAGTTTATACAACCAAAAATTTTTTGTTTTTAGTAATCAGCAATTTATGCCTGAACTTTTGGCATACTAAACAAAAAAATCATTTTCCGACCCCAAAAATCATCCATGCATTTTTATACCCCCTTATGTATTAGGCGCACACAGCATCTTGTTGTCACAAAAAGTAATTTTGAGTCCCCTCAAATTTTTAAAATTTTATGTTATAAATATCAGGCATGTATTGAACTACATCTGGGCAAAAATGGGGAAATACTTTCACGTCGTTTAGGAGATAGAGCATTTTTGTGAAATTTTTAAGGGTCAAAAATCGGTTTTTCGAGTATAAAAATTCCTTCTTGAGGTCGCCAATCGTCGATTTTTGCACTTTTGGCCCTAAATTGGAGTTAGGGAATCAATTGGCATCGGTTTTATTCGAATCGGAATCGATCCTGAAAAGTTGATTTTTTGACTCCCCCACCCACTACAGGGTCCACAGCTCCATAGTGGAGATGTTTCAGAATTTTTTCCTCTCGATTCCATGATCAGGGACCAATATCCTATCGATTTTATTCGAGACAAAAAAATGCTCTGACCCTTGGAACAATGGGTGATTCTTACAGAGACTGTGTCTTAACCCGTTTTTGCTCGTGATCTATATATAGATCCTTAATTTTAAAGGTCATATCTTCATAAATTTATAAGGTTATACCCCAAAGTAAATACATTCCAAAAAGCTCGTAAAAAATGGAATATTTTTGCAAAAGACGGCATTAAAAAATGACCTAAACTTTTGGAGATATGGCTGTTTGAAAATTGGTAAAAGTTCGTTTTTACATAACTAATATTTTGTGATATAAGAAAAATGTTTTCTAGTCAAGAAAAAAACTGTCATCGCATTATCTGTACTCATAGCCGATTGGTTGTTGTTCTGTTTTTGGCGTGAAAAGACGCAGGTTCAAATCCTAGACCAGTTAATCCTTTTTTGCACTCATAAAAATCGAAAATTTTTTTTGCTTTTCTTGTTGTCCTGTTGGATCGTCCCGTACTTGTCGTCCCGTTTTTGTGTCCCGTTCTTGTTCGTCCCGTTATTGTGTACGCCGTTAAAAAGATTCTCATTATTTCTAACCTTGTCGCATTAACTTCCTAATTTTCTCACATCACTTCCATATCTCATAAATGCGAGAGTGCACTTAAAATAAAAGTAAATGTATATTCCTTATGCTTATCAGCGAATCCTGGCGCTGTGTGCAAGCGGTTCATTTCTTAAACAATGAGTTTTTAGACTAGTGCTTCTGATAACAGATCGTTTTATGCCCATACATCATTGGAATTAGCATGCCATTTATTGAAAAGAAAAAAGCACTTCCATAAAAATTTTCATTGAAAGTGCTTAAATTAAAGATATGTGTTTGTTGATTATTGAAAGAAATAAAAAAGCAATTCCATAGTCAAGTGGATAGAACACCAGACGTTTGCACTGAAGGAGCTGGTTCGGTCTCCGCTCAAAGTGACTTCATTTTGCATCATTCAAAATTACTATACAGCTCAAGCAATTATTTAATTTAGAGATGTTCATGGTAATGGGTGTACCCGGGGCTACTTCATTAAAAATGTTGTGTTAAATGTAATATATGAAAGCCGATACCTACGTAACACCACTTTATATGATGATGTGGTGTTTAATGACACGAAATCTGGGATGGTCCAAACTCTTGGGTACCCCTATCTTTCCGAATCGCAGCGATTCAACCAATATATCAGCTGCGCTAAAGGCTTGGCTAATTTTCAAATGAAGATCGTTTATGCGGATATTCCTAATCGAGGATATATGCGAATTTTTGGAGACAACAGAATGGTGAAAGAATACCAAACGAATATTCTCCATAACGAAGCTATTGAATTTAATACTACGCACGCACTCGTAATTTTTGATATGGAAATGGATAGCAAGCGGTCGAAGGGGGTGCTTTTGCAGTACGAAGGAAAGTTTATTGGATAAAAAACAAGATATAATAATGAACTTAGAATAATTGATAATAAAAATATTGTTAAAGAGAGAGAACCATTTTCATCAGAAAATCTGGTTTTTAACAGAAGCAAAGTTTTTAAACGTATGATCATATATAGGGTAAAAAATTGCGAGGAATCGATTCCCCACCATTATTTTTTGACCACGACTTCAAAAAAGTTGTCAAATACCTAAAAAATCGATTTAAAAAAAATTCAACGTGCAAAAAAATTTCTACTCCAGCGGGAGTCGAACCTGTGTCCCAAAAAACGTCGGCCACCTACGTTCCCAATTGAGCCATCCATGCAACCAATTTACTCTATATATGATCAATCATATGTGTAAAAACTTTGTTTCTGTTAAAAACCAGATTTTCTGATGAAAGTGGTTCCCCTCTTTAAAAATGCTTTATCAATAAAAGTTTCAAGTTTTTAACAATTTATAGTCCGTTTATCCAAGTGATACTAAAAAGCTCGCTCACAGAAGTTTCAGATGAAACCTACCTATTTTATTTTGACATAGCTTTTTTCTGAAAAAGTATTCTGAATTTACTTTTAGAAAATAACGAGCTAATTTGTCCATTTTATGCATGTTTCTTTGTTTTTGAAAATCTTACTTTGGGCAAAAAGTTTTCGCCCAGGCTGGGATTCGAACCCGCTCCTTTATGAGCAAAAAGCGAGAGCCATACCACTCGGCTATGAAGGTCGGTCTCGTCACTCGTTTAAAATTTCCCGACGAGACCGACCTTCATGGCCGAGTGGTATGACTCTCTCATTTTGATCATAAAGGGTGGGTTCGAATCCTAGCTTGGGTAAAAACTTTTTTTCCCAAAGTCAAGATTTTCAAAAACAAAAAAACATGCATAAAATGGACAAATTAGCTCGTTATTTTTCAAAAGTAGGAAATTCAGAATACTTTTTTAGAAAAAAGCTATGTCAAAATATAATAGGTAGGTTTCATCTGAAACACCCTGTACAACCACCTCGAATACCCAACGACTGAGCTCCCGAACCGAAATAGACTCGGCTATTGCACAACTTGATATAATATCAGAACGACCTGCTATTGGAACAGCTCTTCGCTTTCCCACATCATTCTTGTCCCCCGAATCAAAATATAGCTCACGTCCAATGGGAATCGACCATCCTCGGATCCCATATAGGTTCGAAACTTGAAAACTTTTGATTTTCAAAAAAATTTCTACAAACAGTGGAGTAAAAAATTTTTGCTTCATTGTTTGTAAAACTTTTTTTGAAGATTACTAGTCTTACCCTAGTGGGGATCGAACCTGCGGGCGCAACGTAGCTTAACTTGCCAAATCGGATGGTCTGATAATCAGCAACCAATAAAATCTGTGAGCTAACTTTTTAGTATTATTCAAGGAAACGGACTATATTTGCGTATTATTACAATGTGCCTTTCGATTTTTTCTTCTCATGGCCGACACAAGTATGTTATTTTCTCGAATTCTCGCATCGATATACAGCTTTTCTTGAATCCGAGGAACTTTATAAATGTCAAATTCGGATTCCCCGCATGTTTTTACCCCTAGAGGGATCATTTCCAGAAAAAATTTTTCACGTGAGTGACCCCCTCCCTCCTATTATGTAGTAGCTCCAAAAATAGTCAAATAAGCAATCGGATTACAATTCAATAGACCTGAATTTCAAATATTCGTCGGGTGAGTGGGTAGCTTCCAAAGCCCATTTCAGTTTCGGGTGAGACAATCGATATTTTTGTGAGTCCAAATCGTCGCGAACAAATTCAAACTCGCCAAACATTTCATCGAAATTCTCTTTGGTGTATGATTTAATACTCTTGAAAAACTTTTGAGATTCAGCAGAATCACAAAAGGCCTAAAATGGGCAGGTATATGATCGTATCTAAATGGCTAACCTCAACAATTGAAGAAAAAATGACTTGACTATCGGTTTCATACAAACAAATCACTAGTTCATTGAGCTTTGGATTTTCCATATATCTGCCAGAAATGAATTCTTTGAAAGGATCAATAGGAAAATTGTTTGATAAAGAGCCAATATCAATATTCAATTTAGTTTTCTTTCCAAAACCAAGACACTTCCATGATTCTCTATCCAACAGAAAGTCGTTGAAATCGTTTGTATTTGATGAGACATTCAGTGTTAGCTCCTTCAGTTTAATATATTCTAAAAACGGTAGATGTAATTTTCTCTTTGCAAATATTTTCCCTGAGATTTAACAACTCAAGCAATATAAAAAATAACAGAACAAATTTAAAATTCTTTTGGGATATAGGTGGTCAGAGGAATTTCGAAATGATCCAAAACACGAGGGAATCGATTCCCCGCTAGGCAAATCCCCAGATATAGACGAAAATTTTTTTTGGCTACCACGGAACTTTTATTGAATCAGGCAAAGTGTACATTGAAACGAACAGAAACGTGGATCGTTATATAGCTTTTTTGATGCATCCCTGCGTGGTCGTGATTTTCCTGTATGGCGGGAAAATCAGGATTATAATGAAAGATAAAAAAGTTCAAACAAATTTTTAATTTTATTCAGAAAAGGGTAAAAACTGGACTAGAAAAGTGGTGAATATTAGTCATTTTTGCAAGCCGTTTTTAGCGAGTATTTTGAAGTTTCTCGAAAAAAACGTTCTATTTCATTAAAATTTGATGCATAAGGAATAGATTGATACCGAAATCACCAAATTTGACAGCGGGGCTACGGAGCCTATACGTTTTGAAATCAACAACATTTTTGAAGAAAAAACTATACAAATCCAAACGAAACATTGCCTGATTTGCAATAAAGTTTGAGTATTGACACGGAAATTTAAATTAACGAATTTCTTGACAAACGCGAACACGGGATCTTTCAAAAAAACAACCTATAGTTAGTACTAGTTATTAGTATCCTGATACTAATAACTAGTTAGTACTAGTAATTAGTATCAGAATTAGTTAGTAGTAGTTAGTGCTAATCCTCATTTTCCCGCCATACGACCACGCAGGGATGCATCAAAAAAGCTATATAAGGATTCACATTTCTTTTGTTTCAATATACACGTTGCCTGATTCAATAAAAAGTATCGTGGTAGCCAAAAAAAAATTTCGACTATAAAGCAAACAAACGTTTCCGCATTGAATTGGGGGAGACTGGGCGATTTTTCCTAGGCTCTCCATACTTTTACTCGTTACTGTATGCTCTTACTTGGAAGAAAATCATGAAGACTTGTCAAAATTTCATTATCTCGTAGTATTTCTTCAGCACGTCTCATATATAAGCTTTTAACTATAATTTGACCACCGGCTAATTTAAAAATCTTCGCCCATAATTTTTCAAGTAAAACATGAATGCCATGTCCAGCGAGTTCCACCAATTCATCTATGATGATATTTTTAAAAACTCGAAATGCTGGGAGCTCCTGCTGATTTGGATTATCCTCTATATGAATAATTTTACCATTTGGCGATTTGAGTTCCATCCAGAAACAATTATTTGAATCATTATCAGAATATTGATGACCATATTTCAAGCTAACAACTCGGCGTTGTGTCAACCGCTTAGATGTTACAATAATTTTGCTCCACTTTAGGCAAATAATGGCATAGTAATCCAAATCATCGCGTGAAAAATAAGCAAAAATGTCCTCCAAAATTTCAACGGGCGCCATTCGTTAATTTCAATTTTTTAAATTTAGACATAATAGATAAAACCTTTTTCATGGCGCTGTGATAAAATCTTGTAAGTAAAAAAAATTTCAGAAATTCTTTTTGATGTCCAAATTCATTTAAAAAAACAATAAGTTAGTCCCAATATGACAAGTTAGTCTTGTTATGTACGGAGATAGTCAAAACATCTATGGCTCGGATGGGGATAGTAAAAAATAGCTATGGCGGTAGAGGGGATAGATATAATTTACTACCATGTCATCTTAGGCTGGTGTCAAGGTAGTAATAAGATGACAAAGTAGTAAATTATGTCTATCCCCAGCCACCACCATAGATGTTTTGACTATCCTCGTATATAGCAGGACTAACGTGTCTTTATTGAGACTAACTTGTCATATTGGGACTAACTTGTAACTCCGGGACTAACTTGTCCACGGGGCTAACTTGACTTTGTTGGGACGGGTTGGCATCAATGCAACATTTGCGCATGTACCCACTGGGTGGTACCACCCCGGGGGGTGGTGGGTGGTTCCACCCACACCACTCATCTAATTTGTTGACTATATTGCACCTAGTTTTTTCTGTCCGGATTCAGAATCTGGATTCTGAATCCGAATTCTGATTCGAATTCTGAATACGGATTTCGATTCTGGATTCAGAATCTGAATTCTGGATTCTGATTCTCAAATTGAGAATCAGAGAATCTCACTCTGGATTCGGATTCTAAATCCGGATTCTGGATTCGGATTCTGAATTCCCTAAAAATTGCGTTTTTTAGAAAAAGGCTATTTTTGGATAATTTTTGGCAAAAAATTGACATTTTTTGAGGGAAGACATCGGCCAGGGGGGAGGGTGGATGGATGACTAATTTTTGGCAGAGGCAGCGTGATGGGGGGGGGGCATCCGACCGGGCAGCGTGATGGATGGATGACCCGAGGGGGAGACAAGGGGGAGGACATGGTCAAGAATGACCATGTTTGAAAAATTGTCTGTTATCCCCCCCCCCCGCGCAAATTTTGTTTGATGACTAATTGTTTATGTTTTTGTTATATGTATATGTCTACCGGCGCAAAAAGCGCTGAGAGGCGCTTTTTGTGCTGCTTCATATGTAAAACACGTGTTTAGCAATCATCACCCTTTATTATCCGTGTTTTCTAAAAAATAAATTTACTTTGGTGTGGTCGGCGGTCCGTTATTAGCTCCTCCTATTGATTCCTTCCCTTCAATTTGTTTTGTTTGTTTGTTCAAATGTTTCAGAGATGCAGTGTAATGAAAACATTGGATTAACTCCTAATATTTTTTGCGAACACAACTTCTGTTCAATGGGCGTTTTTTAGATCTTATCGTTTTATTTTTATATCTTATCGTTTTGTTATGTTTTGCTGTATTGACTAAAAATTTCCGGGTTTTACAAACGTCGATAACATGTTTGTGTTTACTTGAGAGGGTGTTCTTGCTGATAATTTTTGTTCAAAAAAATTAATTTAGTTGTACTGGGTGTTCAATAATTTACTCACGTATTTCAAAAATTCACCAAAAATCGAGTTTACATCTATTTCAGCCGCCCGATGGCTCATTCGAACGCCCCCATCAAGCCATTTAAAAAAAAAAATTTTATTGAAAAAGCTTCTAATTTTGAATTTTTAGTTCTTCATAGCTTAAAAATGGTGATTATTGATGAAGGTAAAATTGATTACAGTTTTTATATTTAAAGCACGTTCCGCGAGAGAACCGAGCTTCGAATGTTACAAAAAATTTTTCATCACTGAACGAAGATTGAGGTGGATATTCTGATAGAACTCATCGAGTTATGCAACTTTAGTTCTTGGCTCCCGAACCGGCGACCTCTCCCCATGGCGCTATGGCCCTTTGAAGTTGGTGGAAACGTTTGACGTAAGACCTTGTGCATGTGTGGGGGCGCACACCACCCTCATGTAAAGAAAAAATCGACTCACCGACAAAAGTTAAAAAACGAGCCGTAGGGGCCTAAAATCGGGTCTGAATAACAACTTTTAAAAAGAGGTTTTAAAAATGGGATGATAATTTTTGAGTTATTAAAAAAATAAGCATTTTTCAACATTAAAGGGGGGTACGCTTTTCGAAAAAAATTTTTTTCCTCCAAATTGGCTGATTTTTGGTACACGGGGGTTTTCGGGCACGAGAAATCGATTGGCGCAAGTCCCGAGTTCCAAAAAAATTTNGCGCAAGTCCTGAGTTCCGAAAAAATTTTTTTGACCCCCTATCAGGGTATCCCATGTTAAAAAATCAATTTTTTTAACTTTTTATTTTGGCTTCATGATCTCCAAGAAAAAATTAATTTTTTTAACATGGGGTACCCCGATAGGGGGACAAAAAAATTTTTTCGGAACTCAGGACTTGCGCCAATCGATTTCTCGTCCCCGAATACCAAAAATCAGCCAATTTGGAGTCAAAATAAAAATGTTGAAAATTTTAATTTTTTAATATGGGGTACCCCGGTAGGGGGTCAAAAAAATTTTTTTGGAATTCGGGACTTGCGCCAATCGGTTTCTCGTGCCCGAAAGCCCCCGAGTACCAAAAATCAGCCAATTTGGAGCCAAAATAAAAATGTTGAAAAAATTGATTTTTTAACATGGGGTACCCCCATAGGGGGTCAAAAAAATTTTTTTGGAACTCGGAACTTGCGCCAATCGATTTCTTGTGCCCGAAAACCCTCGTGTACCAAAAATCAGCCAATTTGGAGAAAAAAAATTTTTCGAGAAGCGTACCCCCCCTTTAATGTTGAAAAATGCTTATTTTTTCAATAACTCAAAAATTATCATCCCATTTTTAAAACCTCTTTTTAAAAGTTGTTATTCAGACCCGATTTTAGGCCCCTACGGCGTTTTTTATCAATTTTTGCAAAATTTAAATTGAGGGTGGTGTGTAGGGGAGTCTCAAGGGGCACCACTAGGAGGAGCAACTTTCACCTCCTGTAGCCCTAAAGAGGGCCGTTGGGATAAGAAGACCAATAACGGCAAAGTCATGGGTTACATGGATACTTGACTCCACGAGAAGGGACAGGGTCGACCTGCGTTGGGGTGCATTCGATGAGGGGTCCCCCTGGGCCAAGTTGGCGACTTTTTTTGGTAGATGCGCTCCGTTCGTCGAATTTTTTTAAATGATATTCTTTAAGTTTAAATTTAAATTTAAAAAACTCGCCGCAGGCAAAAATTTTGTTGAAAATGCTCAGAAAATTACGATTTTTTTGTGAAAAAAAGACAAAATTTGGACATTTCTGTTGAAAAAATGGGTATGTTTTGATAATTTTTGTTAAAAAATCATAATGGGAGACACCCTCACTGGAGAGGGACCTCATCACTTGAGGGGACCCTTCATTCGGTCTGCCGAGGGAGGGGATCCCTTCAATTTTTGGTCGATGAGTGAGTGGGTTAGGGGGGGGGGGGCTCTCCCTTTGTTCACGTATGGACTGTTCTGGTTGGGCTGTTCTGTTCCGTTTCCGATCCAGCCCTACAAGTGGATCAAACCCTCCCCTTTCAATATGAATTTTGTGTCATTTTTTTCCTTCGCTATACATTTTTTAAATATTATCTGAAAATGCCCTATAACAACAAAACGGCATTACGACTTTATCCAACTTTGACTTTATGCAGACTTTCTCCAACCGACTTTATCCAACTTTTTTAAATTTTATCGATAAATCGTTTCAATAAACAAATCTTTATTGAAATTTTCTTTAAAAAAGTTGGATAAAGTCGGTTGGAGAAAGTCTGGCTGGAGAAAACAGGTTGAAGAAAGTCGGTTGGAGAAAAGGTTGGCTAATGTCGTAATGCCCAAATAACTACATAACTTACTTGATGAAAATATTATCCGGTTGAATCCCTTGAGTTCTAGCATCAAAAAGAGCTCCAAAAGATGCTTTAGGGCATTGTTCGAAAAGGCTAACAGGCATAGAAAGTGTTCCTTGTGGAACTTTATGATTAAATTTATTATTTTCTTCAGTTGATTGAACAAAGCTTTCCATTATTACATTCAAGTTAAAAAATATTCGTGAATAAATATCATGATAAATCGATATTACACAAACAGAATTTTGTAGAATCACCTTGATATTATTATTAATCTGGCATACAAATAATCAAATTTGCATTTTGTCGTTTTACGGCTGTGTCCCAAACGCCTTCTCCCGCCATCGCATCGTACTACAAAAAATCGAAAAATCTCCAAAAAATCTTAAACTATTCAATTTTTTCAAAAGTTGTCATGGAAAACTAATAATAATAAAAAATATCGTGTTCCCCGCACAAAAATGTGGAAATGAAACAATTTTTTTGAACTTTAAAAGCAAAATTAAAAAAATGACTTTTGGGCGAGGGATCGAACCTGCGCCCTATGAGTGAAGGCCGAGCACTTTAGCCAATCGGCCATGGACAAACCCCATGATATGTTATTCGTTTCGCCAAGGCAAAAAAACTCCTATATTTTTCGGCCTTATGTCCGAAACGGGGATGCACTTTAGGGCTGTCAGTATCGGTATTTTACTCTCTAAAACACTTTGCAATCATTTTTTGATTGTTACACGCTTGCTGGAGATGTATAGTAATGATTTTAATTTAATGCAAGACCTAGCCTTATGTATAGCTCCAGCAAGTGTGTACCAACCAAAAATTATTGCAAAGTGTTTTAGATGCCAAAATATGCAAAAATTTTCATGAAATTTGGAGAACCTTAAATTCGGTCTGGGACTCGAACCTGTGCCCTATGAGTGAAGGCCGAGGGGTACTTTTTAAAATCCTGGATGACTGGGGGGGGGGGGTATTGTTCAATTTTAAAAATTTACAAAATTGCATTATTTTTACAAATGACCCGTATAGGGGTTTTTTTATGCGGTGAATGCGCCCATTTCTATGGGTGAAAATGTTCCCTTGACCTTGACTCAGGGTCGATGTATTGGAGCGAAAATCAACACTTTTTTAATAAAAGATCTTTTTATCACCTAGTTGTATTAGTATTGTAGGGTCAAAGTGAGAAAAGTGAACAATTATTAACAGGCCCGGTTAGCTCAGTCGGTAGAGCACCAGACTCTTAATCTGGCTGTCGCGGGTTCGAGCCCCGCATCGGGCTAATAATTTTTAAAGTTTTGTATTTTTAAATTAATTTTTTTATTTTAAAAAATAATATTTTTGATTTTTTTGAAATTAAAAAATACCTATATTGTGGCAACATTCTGAATGGCTTACCATGATCAGGAATTACCTAATATATTATGTAAATAATCAAATTTGCATTTTGTCGTTTTACGCTGTATCCCAAACACCTTCCTCCATCGCATCGTACTACAAAAATTTCAAAAAAATTTTGAACTTTTTTTCAATTTTCCCAAAAGTTTTCATAATAAAACTAATAATGTCATCGTGTTCTCCGCATAAAATTATGGAAATGAAAACATTTTTTTGAATTTTGACAACAAAATAAAAAAATGACTTTTGAGCGAGGGATCGAACCCACGCCCTATGAGTGAAGGCTGAGCAAGTTAGCCAATCGGCTATGGATCAACCTCCGACGCAAAAGCCGTTTTTTTCTCAAAATTAATTGAATTTCAACCGATGTTAAAAATGTTAATATCGATTTTAACATGATTAACATCGATGTTAACATCGATCAAAATTTTCAAAACATCATAGACAATCATAATTAAGCGATTTAATTCGAAAACAGCAAAAAATAATCAAATTTAAAAATTAACATCGATGTTAAAGTTTCGATGGAATGTTAATGTTAACATCGACTTTTGCGACCTCTAGGTTGGAGGTTGATCCATGGCCGATTGGCTAACGTATTCGGTCTTCACTCATAGGGCGGGGTTCGATCGATAAATTATTTTTTTAAATAATTTTAAAATTACAAAATTTTAAAAAGTGCAAAAATTATTAGCCCGATGCGGGGCTCGAACCCGCGACAGCCAGATTAAGAGTCTGGTGCTCTACCGACTGAGCTAACCGGGCCTGTTAATAGTAATTCAATTTTCTCACTATATCAGGGTGTTTCAGCAAAACCACCTATCAAAGAAAGTTGAATAGCTCTGCGAATTTAAATGATTTTTAAATGTGGCCTTTTGCAATTTGTTAGTCTCGTCGGGCGTGGTAGAATATTTTCAAAGTTTTTGAATGGTCTGCATATTGAAATGAAAGTTAGAATTTGAATTCTTTAAGAAATTTTTGAAAAATTCCACCGATCGATAGAGCGAATAGAAAAAAAGGTAGTACTCCAAATTTCGTAAAAAACATACTCTCCGTACAGTTAGATTTGTAAGTATTTTTGGTTTTCGAGGTGAGGAATCAAGAATTTGAAAAAAGGGCATCGACATGTACCCCCCCCCCCCCCCCCTCTAAATTTCAAAATCTTACGCGGTGGTCCAGTCCAAAAGTTGTCGGACAAAAAAATGTCGCCGGTAGAAATTTTAGCGCATTCGATGAGCGCCCAACTATCTTTTTCAATTTTTTGCTATGTGGACTGGAATTTTTGAACAGCGGTGCCCCCACATCCCCTCCAATATAGATAGAGTTGAGTGGGGGTTGTAGATGTCTGGGGAGGGGGTCATAAACTTTCGAATTTTGGAACCCCTAACTCATGTATGCATGATGTAATAGCGCATAAAAATGTGTTAACTTTATATATTGCTTTTAACTAATCTACACAACTTTATTATTCTATATAATCTGGCTATCACACATATGCAAATTTTCACCAGTGAAATATATACAGGTAGCCCAAATAAGTGGATTTTGGAATCTGGAAATTTATTTTTTCGAAAAATGATCATTAAGGAGTAATTTTATATAGGGAATCGATGGTGAGCATTCCCGAACCCTAAAAATGTTTTCTTAACCCTGATTCAAGGGAAATGGATTTTTGAAGCAAAATGGTCATTTTCGCTTTTTTGAATCTGGAAATTATTTGTCTAGAGGTAATTTTAGGGAAGAATTTTCAAGATTCGGAAATGCGCGCAAACGATTCCCCACATAAATTATCTCTCACAAGGGAACTGTCAGACTGGAAAGATACGAATTTTTTCCTAAACTAGCTAAAACTGTTCCTTATGGCCTAAAATAGCAGGGAAAATTTGAATTTTGTGCTATTGAGGTCGGTTTCGGGGGGTATTTTGGGGGGAAAAAAATTTAAAAAAACAAATTAACTTGAGGTAAAAAGTAATTGACAACGTGGGAATCGAACCTAGGATCGATGTTCTCTTATAGCAGGTATTGAACCAGCGTGCTAGCCAATACACCAATGATCAATGTTCATTCATCCCACCCAATTTATATATCACGTACGCCTTTTTTTGACAATTTCAATTGTTTTCACTATATTGTTTGATTTCGATAGTTTTTTTATAGTTTGATAATATTCTTGAATTTCCATGATTCTTTAACAAACACAAAGGCCGAAAAAACCTTTAAGTCGCTCTTTTAACTCGATTTCTGACAATTGACTGGAGTTTCTTTTTTGAATTTGTCTAGATCTATTAGAAGTAAACGAACAACATTAAGTGGATTAATGTCATCCATGGCGCTAAAAAAAGCAAGATTTATGAAGCATGAACATTAAAATCTAATTTGATGAAAAGTCGAAATTTGAATGTAGTTTTCTTTCTTGCAAAAGTTTGTAAAAGGGTACAGTATTGAACCGATATCGTCCAACGATTACAACCCGAAAATTTTTGATTATACCTTCACTTCAAAACTTCCATCAATCATGGAAATTCAAGAATATTATCAAAATATAAAAAAACTATCGAAATCAAACAATATAGTGAAAACAATTGAAATTGTCAAAAAAAAGGCGTACGTGATATCTAAATTGGGTGGGATGTATGAGCATTGATCATTGGTGTAGTGGCTAGCACGCTGGTTCAATACCTGCTATAAGAGAACATCGATCCTAGGTTCGATTCCCACGTTGTCAATTACTTTTTACCTCAAGTTAATTTGTTTTTTTTCATTTTTTTCCCCCCAAAATACCCCCGAAACCGACCTCAATAGCACAAAATTCAAATTTTCCCTGCTATTTTAGACCATAAGGAACAGTTTTAGCTAGTTTTGGAAAAAATTCGTATCTTTCCAGTCTGACAGTTCCCTTGTCAGTCTTATAGAAATTTCTGGATCACAAAAAATCAGAAAAATCCAATTTTTTAGGCAATCTTGTATTAAATAATATATTCTATTAAAAATACTATTTATTGGGCTAAATTTTATGAATTCCTCCATTCGTAACAGTACCACTCAATTGAGCATCTTTTTCATTTCTTCCTTCGCGCTCCAAATTTTCTTCTTCTAACATATACGCTGGCTTGTATCTAAAATTAAAATTTTTATATTAGAAGGAAGGAAAGTTGATAGTGCTCTTACCCCCCCCCCCCATTCGTTCTAATTTTTACTTTAACCCCTCCCCCCTCTCAACTGTTTTTTCTTATCCATAAAGGTGGCTTTTAAAGGATTTTCTTTAAAAATGACAAAAAAATGGTACAAAAAAGGTGGCATTTACCATCTAAAGTTGGCGTTTATGCAACCCTACCCGCATTGTCCCTTCCAAAATCTGGATGGGCATCTCAAGGTTTCAAATTGAGGGGCAGGACGATGAGTAAAATGATAAGTAACAGGTTGCCTACTTTTCTTTCTTCCCAGGAATTCTTAGAGCCGGATTAGGCTTAGTTTTCGCCCTGTCACCGAGTGAAGTATACCCTTGGTCATAGAGATAGCAATAGGGCACAGAAAGTCCTCGAAGTCCTTTCCAAATGTCGGAATAAGTCCAATCGAATAATGGGCAGACCTAAAAATTGTTGAAAAAAAAATGGAAAAATTCGGTAGCTAGTATATACCCTATAAAAACTCGGCCATTCTGCATCTGTCCACTGACATGGACCAGTCATATAAGCACCCCTGGGGTCCGTTGAACGACAACCCATTAAAACAGCAGTGATTTCAGGCATTTCTTCTTTCAGCTGACATAAACCCGATTTCATAGGACCCGTCACTTCTCGCATTCGAATATTATATCTAAAATTTTTTGAATTTTGATTTTT
The DNA here is from genome assembly GCA_900406225.1 of Acrobeloides nanus. NCBI lineage: Eukaryota > Metazoa > Nematoda > Chromadorea > Rhabditida > Cephalobidae > Acrobeloides > Acrobeloides nanus. Next base: position 20,443 of record OZJO01021559.1, read on the forward strand.
TGAAAAATTTTTAACGCAGCAATTCAATTTTTGAAAAATTTCAAAAATTAAAAAATCTTACTTTTTAGACACATCTAAAATAAACGAATGTAGCTCCTCAAATTCATCGCCACAAATAATATGAAAACCTTGTATTTGTGTACCCGGATCAAATTTTCTATAAAAAATTGATTTTTTAATATTTTTGTTTCAAAATTGAAAATTTTACTCGTCAAGCTTGACTCGAACCAGATGCAACATCATCGTACAATCTTTGCCTCCATTGAACGATATTGCTATTTTTTCAAGGCTAAAAAATATTTTTGAAAATTTTGAGGCTAAAAAATGTTACGGGTATTCATTAAATGTTTTGTCCAAAATTTCCATAGCATCGTCCAATTTTGAAGCAAATTCGGGAGGTTGATTTTTACGAAATTTTTGGTATTTTTTCATGCTGTCTTCCCATGAATGTTCGTCATAGAGTGTCAAATATTCTATAAAAATCTTTTTTAGTACCATTGAAGGGAGTTATTTTTTAAGGTGTGATATATTTTCGAGGGAGGGGAGATATTTTTTGGGGAGGAGAGGATATACTGGGGTGGGTGAGATAAAAGCCAATTGTGATGGGAAACCCTTTGGGGGTAATCAATATCCATCCTCCTCTCGTTTTCCAACCCCATACCTTTGAATGCATTTTTTAGATCATAGATAACCTTCCTTCCAATTTCTTCATCTACAGCTTCAACAATAAACTTGGTTTTATAGTTGCTAAATTTAAATATTTTGAAATTTTTCGTTTTAATACACAAACCTATTGTCAGTAACCGGATATGATCCAATGGTAACTCCTTCAGACTCGTATTTATTGGCTATTAAGGTCAAGTTGTGGTGGATATGGATTTCAGTCGTTTTTAAATACAAAGTTTTTGAGAAGAAAGGAGCATATTCTTTTAATGGAAAAAGGGTTTCCTGAAAAATTTGTTTTAAAAAATTCAATTTTTCAATTTCTAAACAATTTAAAAAATACCTCTAACTGATCAAACGCTTGTTCACAATATTTCGGAACGCCCGGAAAAGAAATGACATTTTTTATTTGAATCGATGGATAATTTTTGTATTTTTTATCTTTTGCAACTTGACCCCATAGCAAGTTCGCTGATTTGGGTATCTAAAAGATTTTTAAATTTTTCAAAAAATTTTAATTTTTATCCAACCTTGCAAAATTTGTCAATAGTCTCTTCTTGTTCTTCAAATTTGGCCTTCTTCAAATAATGAATGACAACATCTTTTAATTCTTTACTCACCGCAAGTTCTTCATCGAAAGCTGCTGCTAGACCTAAAAAACCATGTTGGCACCTAACATGCCATGTTAGCCATCTAACATATCATGCTATGCCAGATACTTAACATAGCATGTCAGGTCAACTATGTCACCTGACATGTCATGTTAGAGAAAAGCTAACATGAAATGTTAGCCAACATATGATTGATGGGGTTGGGGGAGGATTAGCTAACGTGAGATTCGAACCATAGACTTCATACTGTTTCCGAGCGCCTTAGACCACTAGACTAACCGTTTTGCGTCGCTTCCCACACCACTATGTGGAATCGAAATGTAATTTATGGTTGCTCAGCCCACCAGGCGCAGTGTTACAGGACTCGCTACGATCGTGGATGGTTTTTTAAAATTTTTACCCATAAAAGTCCTATCATCATGTGTAGGTCCAATACCACCCGTAGTAAACACAATATCATATTTGTTGCTAAATTCTCGCACGTCATCAGCTATTTCATTCACACCATCACCCACTACGGTGATCTAAAAATTTTTGAAAATGGGGATATGTATCCTATTAAAGAGGGGATGATTCTCTTTTAAAAATAATCTGTTTCGGAACCAAATTGTAAAAATTACCTTCCCCTAATTTTGGAGGAACTTTTCGGTTTTTGAAAGCTCCTCCTTCGGACGGGTATGTAATGATCGTGTGCCAGTGGTGTAAGCAAGGGGCCAGGTGCTTTCCCCTAGTGGACCGAAATTAAAAAATCCCTACGCATATATTTTTTGGAATAAATCAGCCTTTTTTGGGAAGTGTCCCTAGCCGACACTTCTGCCTACGCCACTTTCGTGTGCTTTACCTTTTTGACATCAATTCCCCTATTATGAAGACGTTTGCAAATAAAGTGCGAATTCGTATCATTTGTAGAGCCTTTTAAAATTTCATCACCAATTACTAAAATTAATAAATATGCCTGATAAGTTCCAAAGGTTTCCTACCAATAATTCCTGCGGTAGTTCTCTTTCTCATCGTGAGATTCGTAAGTGAACAATGCCGTAGAAGAGATTTTAGCACATATGGCATAAATTTTGTAGGAAAAATAAAAATGAGATCTTTAAAGATAGGAAAATTTGACAGACTAGCCTACAATTTTTGTGTGTGCATGGAAATTTTCAAACAAAAACTTTTTAAGGAATAAAACCTTTAGTGAAAAAATTTTGCACCAAACCCGAAGAAAATGACAATTTTGTGAAAAATTTTGGGCGGAATACTCAAGCATACCAGTACCAAAAATATTTTAACAATAAAAATTAGCAAGAATTTCATGGCCATAACCAAATACAATTTTAAACATACATGGAGAGGGGACACGAATTTTGGAAATGTGCGTGGGGAGTCTTATGTTTTTGCACTTTTGCGTGAGGCGATTTAAAGAGAAGATCTTGGGTGTGGAGGGAGTATCAGCGTTTTTAGGACTCTCTGCGTGAAGAGGAGAGTCCCTATCCATGTATGACTTTACAAGAGATAAACCTCAAATTGTAACTTTATTAGCTTAAAATAATTTAAAACATAACATGACAAAACAGGACAAGAGTATAACTAACACAAACAAAAATAGACAATATTTTTATATAGATAAATAGTGGCAAGATTCAGTCTCCCAAACGTTGGCCGGCTCCCCAGAAAGCTTGTCGTCCACCACGTCTGTCATCCGGATCTGCACGACGAGTTGGGGCTGAGCCAAAGCTATGCACTCCACCAGTACGGCTCGGGAACCAGTTATACCTAAAAAAACAGGATTATTTGGGTTCAAAAATCAATTTTTGAGTTTAAAATCGATTTTTTAAACTCAATTTTAAACCCATTTTTGAATTTTAAAAATCGATTTTGGACCCATTGTTCTCACTACTCACAAAAACTGTGGCGTTTTAATAAAAGCACGTCCACCCATATCGATCGGATATTGGAAGGCCATAAAATAATAGGCATGTCCCACAAGGATACCAATCAACTCGTTAATACCACCACCACGCAAAATCATATTGAAGGCGACAAGAATCCAAGGCAAGTATATGGCCTTGAACTGTGTTCCAAACCAGAAAGAGACGATCGTATCCTTATTAAATTGACACCACACATATAATACGCTCAACACCATCGGTTCAAGAAGGAAGTAAATGCTGGCTGCGAAGGCGATCAGCTAAAAAATTGGGGTTAAAAATTGGTATTCACCAAATTTTGAGTTCAAAAAATTTTTCAGAATTTTTCGATGCGCGCAATCGATTTCTCGCATAAAATTACCCCTAGAAACATGTTTTTTTCAATAAAAAAGTTTTTCCCCGAGAATAAGTGGTAAAAGTCACCCCTCCTTTAATATAAATTTTATTGTGTTTTACATCTTTTTAACCATTTTTTCCATTAGAAAATTCAATTTTTCATTAAAAATTTGTTTTGGTCGACCACGCACCGATTTCAATTTTGGAAGAGTACATGATCAAGTGTGGGGGAGGGGAGTCTGTGATTTTCTAATGGTTGCTAACAGGGAGTCGGTCGGGTGATAAAGTTTACAATTTTGCTATGATTCTTCACCAAAAACTCTCATTTTTTCAATAAAAATGTCAAATATTTTTGAAAAAATCACTTTGGTCTCCCTTTGTTTTTTCTCAAAAATTTTGTAAATTTTCGAAAAAACATGGGGGGACCAAGATGATTTTTAAAAAAGCTAACGTTTTTTGGGGAGAGGTAAGCCAAAATCTAACGTTTGCTAACATTGAAAGGGGATCCAAAAATTTGATTTTTTGCAAACGTAATTTATGGGCGGCCTCTTATTTTTCATCAAAATTTGATGCTCAAAAATAATTTATGACACATTTTTGAACTCAAAATTCAAGTTTTCATCGATTTTTGAGCTTAAAAATTAATTTTTTTTTATCCATTCTTGAGCTCAAAATTTGTTTTTTTTCATCAAATTTGGAGCTCAAAATTTGAGTTAAGAATTTGATTTTCATCAATTTTTTAGTTCAAAAATCGATTAAAACACAATTGAAAATCATACAACACACAAAATCCAGTTAAACAGCAGCATAAACAAATAATCTGCTGGTTTCCCATCAAAAAATCCACTTTCCAAATTTTTAGAATAATTATACAGAAAATATAACATCAACAGCCAATGAAATCCAGTTGCCGGGGATACCGGATAGTAGAATAACGCGGTTATAGGACGCCAGATCTAAAAATCGGTATTTAAAAAAAGCATAGAGCAGTTTTATGCATACTTGAAATTTATAGAAGAACAAATCCCAATCAAGCAGCATAAAATATGGGCTGAACAGTCCGAAACGTCCCAGAAGTGGGATAATCACAGAACCGGTGAACCAATAGCGAGTAATTTCAGGGATTCCATGATACCAAACAGAAAAGTCCGTCATTTTTGGCTATAAATGTTTTATATAGATTCCACACAAAACAACGCAATTTGTCGTAGCATCACAAATCAATGCAAACCTAACACAAACTAATGCAAATTGTCGCAAATTTACGACAACGCATTTATGATGATTTTTGCATTAGTGTTTAGGGCTTTCACTAATTCAAATGGAAGCACCAATTGTAGCACTAATTGCACTCTCGGCGTCGAGACGGTTTTATTTTTCAGGGTCAACGAACTTTCGAATGTGGTCTTCAGCAAATTTATAGCCCAACAAAAGATGAATAAAATTGCAAAAGACCATATTCGAAAATTCGTTGACCCTGAAAAGTTATTCTCGCTTGAAATTTTGCTTCTCGACGAACACTAATTGCAATTAGTGCTCCCTCAACTTGCAATTAGAACAGTATCGACGCCTTCGAGACGAATTAGTGGAGGCCCTTACGCTTTTTATACGAATTTCAAGAAGTTAACTATTAAAGGCAGCTGTAACGCCACCCAGTGGTGTAGCCAGACCCAAGTATGGAGGGAGAAAGTATTTTGTATTTGTTTTGAAAAATTTTCTAGAGGCCGTATATATGAACCCTAAAGCTAGCGATAACGCTAATAGCTGCAGCTAGGATGCAAAACTGCCGCTATTAGCGTTAGTGCTATCTTTAGCGTCAGCTGTTCATACGACCCTAGGTACAGGGACGATTCTGGATTTAGATTTTTTCGAGTGTATTTTTTTATATAAAAAGTTCAATTTAAAAAAAGGAATGGCAACAAAAATTAATAAAACAAAGAACATGAAATTTCGTTAAAGAAAATTGTCATCCTAGAAAAAGCATTTTCTTTTGTCAAACCATAAAAGAGAAAGACGTCATCAGTGAATTTTAAAAATTAACAGTATGCAAAAGATCGTTTCGAAAACTTGTTTCATTTGAACGCCTAATGAATAAAGATGCACATACGTGTGCAGAAGGGGTATGATAGTTTTTGGAACAACTGAAAATGCCAAATTTTTTATATGAAATCGAGTGGTGCCATCGACGAAACATTATGAAATCGTTTTTGAAGAGGGATGAAGAGGAGAGGGGATGAGGAGGAATGGATATATACAAAGAAAAACAACACAAACATTTATTTAAACTTTTTTAAACTAAACAAATAACATCAAAATTTGCATAAAATTCAAAAATTAACAATAGATTATCCAGTCAATTTTCCTTCTTTCTTCAACTTCTCATATTCTTCCAACAAGGCAGCCAGGTTTTCCCTGACCGTGGAAACTGCTTGGAGCGGAATCATAATGCCAATTTTCTTGTTCCTCTAAATTAACAGAGATTAGTAAATTAGATAATCAAATAGCACACGATTACCAAACTAATTCTTTGGATTTTTAAAACTTCCACACCACGAAAATACAGTTTAAATTTTCGGCCTTTAACTTCATACTCTTCTAGATATTCGTTACGACCTTAAGAAACATTTACGTAAGCAATCAATGGCGCATTACCTTCTTTTATGGCACCGATTATATTGTCCAGTTTTTGAAGGAAAACGACAGCTTCTTCGCCACTTAACAACAACAAGCCCCTATAGCTCTAAAAATCGAAAATTTTGCATTTTCTTAGTCGAGTAAATTTTTTAATCGCCCAAACAAATGTGAATTTACCAATTTAATAAAGACGTCATCTCCCTCGCTCTTTTGTAGCGCTAAATCTACAGATCTTTCACCTTCAACAAATGACTTCTCAATCAGATTTACTAATTTACGACCTGGTACGATTGGTTTTTCTGGATTCTAAACAAGAAAAACGTTTATTTTAAAACAAAAAACAAGTACATTTTCTTGAGTTTGGCTAGCAAACAGTCGAAAATTAACAGCCTCATGAGTTGATGGTCCGACTGAAAGTAAATTTGGACATGGACTACGCAACCGGATTGGACCTGAAGCGATCAAATATCTAGCAAAAACACGGCCAACAGCGCGAGAATACATTTCAACTAAAAATGCAAAAAATAGAATAAAGCTAGCGGCGTATCCAGATATTATAGTCAGATAAGTACAAAGTGGCGTAAAAAAGCGATTTTTATGAGATCCGGAAACTTATTCTTTCCAAAAATGACATATCTATGGATAATTTTGTGGGCTCTAGTGCAGTTTGCGCGTCCAATGAACATTTACGCATCAAATCAAAAATGTACGCGTCCAATCAAAATTTGGTACTTATGCACTATCGGGGGTAGGGTTGGAAAATGACATTTTGTCATATTAGTANATGCGCATAATTTTGATTGCAAATCAACAATCACTCGTTGATTTCAATGGTAATTTTCAAAATTCGAAAAAATACTTTCCAGTCTCTGAAAATTCTGAAAAAATATGCTATCCCCATTAGAGGCCATGGGAAATCTTAAAAATAAATTAGATAAATCGGATCAGTTTTAAAGATCTCCACGGGACATCGAAAATGCGTTATCTTTATATAGAGTTAGATTAGATACAGATATTTAATGGTTAAAACCACAATTATGAATACCAAAACATGTTTATAATTTTTTATTTGAAAATATCAACTTACAAATTAATGCCATATATATATTGTGGCTTTTTTTGAAAATCGGCTTTTTTTAGTTGTTCAAAAAAAGCCACAACATATATAAAGATAGACAAAAAAGATCATCTTAAATGGCACATAAGGGGCTCTAGTATGTTTCGAAACAGGTTGTCAACGTGTCAAATATGCGAATTCCTATTATATCTGTTGCGAATAACCATTTTCTAAACATCCTAGAGCTACACACAATATATCACATAACAAATTTAGCATAATAAATGAACTATAAATAACAATTTGTACTCTATTCTCGATAATTTCTTGGCAGTCTCCCATATCTTCTTAGTGGAGGAGAATCGTTTAGCAGGCTTGGATTGAAGTCTTCATCTACCCACTCACTAAAGAATTCGTCGTAATCATACGGGTCCTCCATTATATCACCCCAAGTTTTCTTCTTATCGGCTCCCATTTTTGCCGTCTTGAACTGGGGTTTCTCGTCGCCATACACTCCGATTTCTGCCATTCGAAACACGTTATACTGGGATTTCGAGCGCTCTTTCTGACCATAAACTAATAAGTGGTCTTCCAAAGTGACATCTGCTGCGGAGCCCTGAAAAAAATATGGACTTTGAAAAAAAATTTTTGGACTCATTTTAGTTTTAGTTGGAACAATGGATTTTTTAAACTCAAAAATACAGGGTGTTAAGAAATTATGCGCACTTTTTTAAAAATTTTAAAAAAGCGATTTAAAAATATGCTATAATTTTTTTAGCTAAAAAATTCAGTGCTCCGCCAATATTTGATCTCAAAATTCAGTATTTCACCAATGTTTGATCTCAACATTCAATGTTTCAACAACAATTTTTAGCTCAAAAGTTTTTCGCCAATTTTTGAGATCAAAAATCGGCTCTAACTTTAATTTGGAACATATATGTCGATTTTTTTGTTAGCTTTATACAATAAATTTTCTTCATTTTTAAGTTTACGTACCTCAATATACGATCCAGTCAGTGGTATAATCTTGAGGAGTTCACCCGTCATATTATCCAAGATCAAAATCATCGCCAGCATAGGCACACGTAGAATATATGGAGATCTCTGGTTGCCCAATAAACTACTCAGATCACAAGCGACAGAAACAACCAGAGTGTTCATCCAGGTATCTAACATCACCTCTCGGATCATCATAAATGGAGACTCCATGCGCACGGCTAGCGAGCAATACATTGGCTGAGTGCGGACTCGTCTTCTGACTGCAGTTAGCATGTCATAAGATAAACCATCTTCTCGTTCATCTGGTTCATGATAATTTTGTGAAACTTCAGATTCTTGAGAGTTCAACGGACCTCGGTCGATTAAATTATCGCTCGGGCCACGTTCGACTCTAAAAAATAAAATAATGTTAATTCGAGCTATTTTGTGATCAAAAATCTAAATTTGAGTTTAAAAAAAATCGATTTTGAACCCTTTTTTGACTCTAACAAGGGAACCTTCCTACATGTCAGTCCGAAATCGATATCGAAACTTAGCTAAAATTGTTCCTCATGTATGACTTCCTATCAAAGGTGAAGGAATTTTTTTCTAAACGAGCTACATTTGATTTCCCTATACCCCCAAATAGGTCGATTTTTATGGGAAATTTAACACAAAAATTCGAATTTTTATGTTAAATTTTCCGTAAAAATCGACCCATTTGGGGTATAGAGAAAATCAAAAGTTGCTCATTTGAAAAAAATTCCTTCACTTTTGATAGAAAGTCATATATGAGGAACAATTTTAGCTAGGTTTCGATATCAATTTCAGACTGATACTTGAGAAGGTTCCATTGTAAGATCAAAAAATGTATCTATTTTAACACTCCCAAGCCGGCCTCGGAGAGGTGTATATTCTAGTGTATTTTTCGATGCTCTTTCAGATGCACACAAAGAAAAAAATTTAAAAAATTTTTTTATTTAGTCAAAAATTCGAATTACTGAACCTCTATTACCGTAACCATCATTTTTCTTGTTAGGCTCATGATTCCTTGTAGGAATTGAGTTGAGAGGTCGTTGACCACTCACGTGAAAGCTGATGATCTGCGCTACAACTTTATATAGATATCTATAGCAAGTTTTCGCTTCAATAAAAAGTTAAACTCAAATCTTTGAGCATGC
>OZJO01021576.1:0-10814 GCA_900406225.1 Acrobeloides nanus
TTCGACTCCCATCTGAAGCAATTTATTTTTGCGTGATTATTTTTGTGATAAAAATTAATTTTTCCAAAATTTGTTGTGAAACTATTTAAAAGGAATGTTTCTTGTTTTAAAATTGCATAAATAACTTTAAAAAGTGTTTTTAAACTAAATTTTTTTAAAACTAAGTTTCAATAACACTTGTCGCAACTTTTTGCACAGTTTGGTCAGCCGTATACGGTTTTTCGATGCGCTCTATCGATTGGCGATTGAATTTTTCAAAAATTCCTTCAGGAATTCAATTTCAGGTTTTCGTTTCAATACACTGACCATTTCACGTTTCGAAAATGTGTGCAATCGGTTCCAATTTAATTTATTCATGTTTTTTTCAACCCGAAATTTTGTTCAAAAATGACCCTAGTAGGGCTAATTTTATGCGAGGAATCGATTGCGCACATTTACAACACTTCCCTGCCCTGAATCAGGGAATCGGAGTGATGTATTTAAGCGAAAATCAAAAATGATTTTCTGCCTGAAAATAATTTTCTAGGGGTAAATTTATACGAGGAATCGATTGCGCGCATTTCTGAAGCTTGAAAACGCTTCCTTGATCCTGATTCAGGAAGCAGAGTGTGTGTATCATCGAAATTTGATAAAATCTCATATTTAGACAGGAAATGGCTTTCATGGAGTTTTAAAAAGCTTTTTTTGAGTTTTTACAACGTTATTTATATTTTATTTTTTTTTGTTATCGTTCTTTCTGTTTCTTGTTTTGATAAATTTTTACAAAAGAAAGAGTTACAGCATCTTCGAAGCATCAAATAAGCTTTGTATGACCAATTTTGCTATAATACACTAAGTTTTCTTTTTTTCAAGATGGAGGAAGCGTTTTCAAGCATCGGAAATGCACACAATCGATTTCCGCATAAAATTACCCCCAAAAACGCTTTCCTGATCCTGATTCAGGGAGATAAGTTTGTGTATTGAAGCGAAAATATGACAATTTTGGATTTTTCTTTTGAAAATCAACGTTTCTGCGGTTATTTTATGCGGGGAATCGATTGCGCGTATTTCCGAAGCTTGAAAACGCTTCCTTGACCCTGATTCAGAGAAATAGGTGTGATTTCGATTTTCGCATCAATACACACACCTATTTCCCTGAATCATGGTCGAGGACGCATTTTCAAGTTTCGGAAATGCGCGCAATCGATTCCCTGCATAAAATTATCCCCAGAAAGATCATTTTCAGGCAGAAAATCTTAAAATTTTCGATATTCGCTTCAATACGCAATCTTTTTTTCCTGAATCAGAATCAAGGAAGCGTTTCCAAGCTTTGTAGATGCGCACAATCGATTCCCCGCATAAAATTAGTTCGAAAAGTCATTTTCAATCAAAAAATCTTAAAATTTTCGANTTTTTTCCTGAATCAGAATCAAGGAAGCGTTTCCAAGCTTTGTAGATGCGCACAATCGATTCCCCGCATAAAATTAGCCCTAATAGGGTCATTTTTGAAAAAACTTTTCGAGTCGAAAAAACATGAAAAATTCCGGTTTTTGTTATACACCCTGTAGTTGAGGATTTCTTTATACTTTATAAGAAAGTAACTTAGTTGAGTCATAAAACACTCGGATGCACTTTATATCTACGACTAATAATAGAATTGATTAGTTTTTAGATACATGACTTACACTTTTCATCCAGGATTTTGCCCCTTTGGTGACGTCATTCGAATTTTCGCGAAGGTCTTCGTCTCGAGGTTTTCACGTGACCGAGTGTTTAGTTGTTTTCTGTCGACTACACTCACTCTATGGCTATATGCATCAATCGATAATTTTTATTCTAGTTTTGCATATTTCCATAATTATAACAAATTTATAATTCATTCACATATGAGGTTATATGATTCTGTTTCTCGGAGTTTCTTTGTCTTCGCGAGCACAACTTTCGGTTATCGATTGGTTCCTTTTTATCGACTAATCTTGACTTCTTTTTCATTAAAAACNATATGATTCTGTTTCTCGGAGTTTCTTTGTCTTCGCGAGCACAACTTTCGGTTATCGATTGGTTCCTTTTTATCGACTAATCTTGACTTCTTTTTCATTAAAAACATTTCTGCTTTTCACTTCAAAAATTCATGAATTAGTTTTTTTGCAGCAATTTATAAATCTAATAAATCTTTTTTTCAACTTTAATGGGACACTCTCTCAACGGCTACAGTTTTAGATCCATTTTTGAAATGGTCGATATCCGGACAGGAAAAAGCTTTTTCGACGCGGTTTTTTCAGAATAGGGTTTTCAAGCAGGGGTGCCAAGTCTGCTGATTTTTTAGAAAAGTGCTGATTTTGAGAGTTGTCAAATCTGATTTTTCAGTGTCAAATCTGATTTTTCAGTGTCAAATCTGATTGTTGAGATGCGAAATTTTGTCAAATTTATAAGAAATATGATGAAAAATTAGTAGCATTTTGCTAAATTTTGCTCCTAAAATCTGATTTTTGAAGTCAGATTTGTTGATTTTGAAACAAATGTCTTTGTCATCCCTGTTTTCAACGTTGCTCTTTCACATGATGCAAGAATTTTTGTAATCCGATTGTAGGTTTTCGTTGTAATACACAATATTCTTAGCATATAAAGAAGAATTTTTATTGTTTCTATATATCGCTTCAAAACGAATTGAAAACATGATTATTTTGATGGGACCTTTTTAGAAAATTCTAGAAACCGTGAACGGTATCAACAAATGCGATCGATCATCAAACTTGACCGTTTAGAAATATGAAAATCATCATATAAAAAGGTCAATCAAAAAATCATTCATTTTGAAGCGATATATCGAAACAAGAAAAATTCTTCTTTATACACTAAGAATATTGTGTATTACAAAGAAAACCTTCAGTTGGATCACAAAAATTCTTGCATCATGTGAAAGAGCAACGTTGAAAACCATATTCTGAAAAAAATTCCGCGTCGCAAAAGCTTTTTCCTCACCAGATATCGACTATTTCAAAAATGGCACCAACAAGGGACATGCACGAAGTGGCGTATGAATTGTTTCAAAAAGTGCTATATATTCTGAAAGAGCATACTTGATAACCTTTTAGAAATAGCAAAATTAGCTGCTATAACTCTAATCTTGAGAAGATACAAAATATACACTACTATATAAGTAAAAAATTATTCCTTCAATAAAAAAACAGGATGGCTCAGTGGATTGATTGCAGGTCAATGACCTGACGGTCCAGGGTTCGATTCCCTCTCCAAAAGTTTTTGCTTAAAAATGTTTTATCTCCTCAGGATTAGAGTTATAGCAGCTAATTTTGTTATTTCTAAAGGGTTATCAGTTATGCTCTTTCAGAATATATAAAAAATTTCAAATTCAAGTGTCACTTCGTGCATGTCCCTTGTAAAACTGTAGCCGTTAGGGGTGTCCTTTTAACTTAATCTTTGTCAAGTTACCACCAAAAAAGTTTTTTTATTGTGCAAAAAATTTGTTGAAGTGTAAACAACATAGTTTTATGGATTTTTGTTGTCTATGCATTTGCATTATTTTACATTTTAAAGTCAGTATTTTTATTGAATATTTATATCCATCTTGTTTTTGTCCATGATCAGACATGTTCGTTTCATTTGTCTGATCATGGACATGTGTTCGTTTCATGCCAATATTCTGTTAGTTCAATTCTTGTTTAAATTCGCGCCAACGACAATGAAGCGATCTCCACTTTCACCTGGCGTGCTCTTTCTAGCACTGCTAAGGATTATACAAAAATATTTTTGTACAATTAAAAATTCATGAATATTCACAATAACAACTAAAAGATGATTTTTAGGAAATTACATGCCGACCGCTTTAGTTAATGACCTCTATAATAAGGTGTGACTTTTGTAAAAATACAATCCCTCCTAGTAATGTTTCTTCACTTTCATACCTACCATGTCTTCATCTTATTTGTGCCAACTGTAAAGGTATTTTTCAAGATTCGTATTACAAAAAACATTAACACATTTAGTAACACGTTTTCGAGCTCAATCATTTATATCATGTGCTGTGTGCAATACCGAATTCGAACCCAACAACATATTAGAACTCCCAGATCCGAATTCATTACTAGGGTAAACAATTTTTTGTACTTCACTTAAAGGAACAGTTCGATAAGAAAAAAAGTTGCCATTTTTGTTGATATTCGGAAAGTTCATGAAAAATGGAGCATTTTTTGTTTTTGTGGCATGTTCTGAATTGTTGTAGTTTTTGAGATAATTAGGTGTGAAGTTGGTGATTTTTGAAATTTTGTGTATTACAACGAAAACTTGTATCATAGTTTGTTCCCTGAATCAATAAATTCTGTATATTGAGAAGACAATAATTCAAAATCATTGAACATTTAGAAAAAAAATAATTATAGCATTTTTTACAACTCGACAAGACGAATAAAATGGCACCAGCATTATCCAATTCGAAAATTGTTTTATGTTATTGAAACAAAAATATTTGAAAATGTTTTCGTTTCAATAACATAAAACAATTTTTAAATTAGATAATTTTTGTGTCAGCTTATTCGTCTCGTCGAGTTATAACAAATGCTATATTTATTTTTTTTTAATGTTCAAAGATTTTGAATTATTTTCGTCTCAATATACAGAATTTATTGATACAGAGAAAAACTATACGGTACATGTTTTCGTTGTAATATACCAAATTTCAAAAACCTCCAAATTCACATGCAATTATCCCAAAAACTATAACGATTCAGAACATGCTGTAAAAACAAAAAATGCTCCATTTTTCATGAACTTTCCGAATATATATGCTACCGTTTTATCTGAAAATTCAGTTTTATCCGAAAATCAACATCTAAGCGCATGAAAACGATGCTTAAGAGCGCGAAAACGATGCCTATGCCCAAGAAGCCTACCTGAATAAGCGCCTTAGCCTAAGATTAGACCTAGGCCTAAGCGCATAAAATCGACGCCTAAGCTTAGGAGTCGATTTTATGTGCTTAGGCTTAGGTCTAATTTTAGGCTAAAGCGCTTAGGCAGTTGAGTTTCTTGAGTTATACATCGTTTTCATGCTCTTAGGCTTAAGCTAAGGCGCTTAGCGAGGTGGGTTTGTTGGGTTAGGCATCGTTTTCATGCGCTAAGGCAGGTCTAAGGCTAAGACGCCTAGGCAAGTGGGTTTCTTGGGTTAGGCATCGTTTTCATGCGTTTGGGTGTCGATTTCCAGATAAAACAGTAACATATACAAAAAATAGCAACTTTTTTCCGACTGTGTTAGTCCTTTAATATCTAGAATTGTTTTAGTGTTTGCCAATCTGGTTTGTGTAATATTAAATCCGGGTTGCCTTTAAAATTTTATTGCCAATCATGTAGAAAATACTTATGTGAACAGTGTGGACCACCGCATCAAGGCACCTATGGGCATGTGATAGCCGAGGTGAAACGTTTTCAATCTAATTCTGTAACATAATATTTACAGGTTGAACCAAATCTGCCATCCTATGCTAGATGCCCAAGACATCCAGATTCAAGAGTTACGTACGCTTGTAGTTGTGGCGCAGTAAGCTTTTTTTATTTGTTTTCGGTACAGAATTATTTTTCAGAGAGTTTGTGATGCTTGTGCAGGGTCACCTAGCCATGCTGGAGATGGGCATCAAAAGATCTTCTTTAGATATTTAGCTGATAGTGCTAGGAAGGAGATTCAAAAACTCAAAGCTACCACACAACAAGATATAGCTAGATTTGATAAGAGGTACAATAACACTTTGATCTAGTGGTGGTCAAAGTGATAAATGAGGGCAAGTGTGATAATTGGCTTAATGTGATAACACATTATCACTGTGATAACAGTGATAACGATTTTTTTGTGATATCAGGGGGCAAAGTTCGGGGGTCAAACGCCCAAAAGTTCGGGGACACCCGACAAAAATTCTGGGACACTATCCCTGTAGGATTTTGCGTTTTTTGTATTGAAAGTACCGAAAAATGCAAAATCCGACAGTGGTAGTGTTCCTGAATTTTATCGGTTGTCCCTGAACTTTTGTTGGGTGTCCCCAAACTTTTGTCGATCTGTCCCCAAACTTTTGGACGTTTTTCCCCGAACTTGCCCCCTGATAACGTTATATTGTTATCAAAATGCGTTATCTTATCACTTATCACACCCTTTTATCATGATCACTTTGAATATCACTTCTTTGATCCAAACACCAATTTTTTATCTTACAGCTTACCATTGATTGAAAAGAACAAATCTGTTCTATCTGATTATGCATCAAAGATGAGAACGGCTGTAGCCAGTGAAGTTGTTGAATTATGCAATGCGGTTTGTCGATTTTTATGCAAAAGTGGATTTTTGCGATTTTTCGCAAATTTTGACCAAAAATTTTTTTCTTTTAATTTTTACAAAAATGACCCCGGTGGGGGATTTTTCGTTACGAGAAATCGATTGTGCGCATTGAAAAGTCATAAAAATGCTTATTTGACCCTGAATTCGTCCAAAAAATCGAACTTTTTATCATTTTTTAATATTCTTTGGACGAATTCAAGATCAAATAAGCAACATTTTCATGATTTTTCAATGCGGGCAATCGATTTCTCGCATAGAAAAACCCTCTTGGGGTCATAAGAAAAAATTTTTTGTCCAAATTCGCGCTAAAATCGCAAAAATTCACTTTTTTTGCTCATCCTGTACTTGAAATTGACTATCCTTATGGTTTAGGTTATTCGTCGAGGCAATGACATTGTTACTGCTATAGATATGGCTGAAGATGGGAAGATGAAGCAATACAATCAATTAGAACATGAAATACGAATACAAAGAGATAGATTTGTCAAAGTATGTTTTCATTTAGATATCACATCAACTTGACTAAAATCTCAAATTTGGTACTAGTTTGGGTTAGCGACCCAACATGACAGGGTTCAAATCCGAAAAAATGTTCTTTTTTGCGTGAAAATGCTTCATTGACCTTGATTCAGGGTCAATGTATTGAAGCGAAAATCAAAACTTTTAGTTTTTTATGCGGGAAACAATTATGCAAATTTTGAACATCATTCAATTTGGATGAAAATTTGAAAAACCCCAAAAATGTCCATTTTTTACATAAAAAACTAAAAGTTTTGATTTTCGCTTCAATATACCGACCCTGGATCAAGATCAAGGAAGCAGTTTCGGGAATGCGCGCCTTCGATTCGCCGCCTAGAAAAACCGGTCATGTTTAGAAAAAAAAATAAAACTTTTTCCGGATTTTGAACCCTATCATTTTGGGTCGCTAATCCGAACGAGTACCCAAAAATTTTCAACTTAACAATAAGTTAGTCAAATTGGTACATTTTTTAGTTAGAGCAACTAGCAGACTTGTTCATTCGGGCACCAGAACCGATTACCACTGTAAATGCATGCAATTTCCTTCAGAAAGCTTTCACAGTCGTCGGAGCAAAACGGGAATCAACGCAGGCTAATTATGAAAAGATACAAAGGCATCCATTTATGAAGTATGAATCAGATGTGGAACCTCTTTTAAAAGCACTGGCCAATTATGGACAATTAGAATTAGATGGCGTGAAAAAAGTATGTTTCTAGTGTAAGGAGTCCATAGCGGGATAGAACCCTCGACTTATAAACTGCAAAACTGTCACACTAACCACTCGGCCATGGGAAACTCCAAAACAACATGATATGGTAGCCGTTTTGAAGCGCTCGGCGAGCAAAGAGTCGATTGGCATGAATCGTTTTTAAATAACATTATCACATCATGTAATAACGTTATCACATGGTGTGATAACGTTACATGGTGCCAACGTTACAAGGTGCATGGTACAACGTTACATGGTACCATGCATGGTGTGATAACGTTATCACATCATGATAACGTAAAACAAAAGTGTTAATTTAGACACCGCTAGCATTTACGAATCCAAATGCAAAAATGTTCACAATGTTAAACAACCCTATGATGCCGTCGACTTCTGCACAAAGACCTCCAGCTCCAGCTGTGCCACGACTAAGGTTTCCTATCAATGCCATGCATATGAATCCTCCAGCTGGCTATGCGGTAAGTGTTATACAAAAACGAAGAAAACTGAAGATTTTCAGAATCAGGTACCCAATGGAACTACTACACCCAACCTAACTAACCCGGTCTTTCAACAACGAGGTATAATTTCACTGAAAATTTGTATCAAGTCTCGAAAAATTTAGGTGTAGTTTCGCAGGGAATGATAGAAATGCGTCAGAATAGTCCATCATACCCACCAACGGTTTCAATGCATCATATGCATCCAAGACAGCCCACCCAACCAATGCGCTTGCCATTCCCGCATGTAATGCATGATCCATCACTTGCTGGGCCTATGCCGTCACCAACGAACATGCAGCCAAATCATGCTATGCCACAGCAATTCCATTCCCCTCGTGCACAAATGCCCCAGATGCGAGCAAATTTCCCATATCATCAACTACCTCCAGAATTCCAACAACAAGTTGGACCAGGCTTTCCCATCAACCAAGCAATGAGTCCACAAGCAAACATGTTGCATATGCCAAGGTAGATTCCAAATGTTCTTGGCATCCCATCATATGATCAATTTTAGAATGCCAATATCTGCACCACAACTGCCAATTGCAACATCAGCTGACCCATCTAGCAATGGTAATGCAGTGCCGATGACTCTAGCCAGTTCTAGCGACAATGCAAATCATCTTTCCGAGATTGCCTCGCCGGTAGCCAACAGCCCAAGCATAGCAGCACCCTTACCAACCCAAATAACAAGCGCAAATGTGCAGTCACCAAAACCCAGCACTCCAGTTTCAGATATACCGTTAGTAAAGTTAGTGCGGGATAATACTGGAGCAATGAAGGCTACGTTACAACCAAGATTTCCGGAAACTGCTAGTTCCAATGCCTCTACTTCGAGTGAAAAATCCAATACAGATGCTAGGCGTGCTACTAGTAAAAATTTGTTGGAACTACATCGGCTCTTATATTCCTGGTCTAAGATCGAAAAATTTTATTTTTCGAAAATTTCTCAAAAATGACTCTGTTAGGGGTAATTTATGCGGAGAATCGATTGTGCACATTTTCTAAGATGAAACAATTATATTGACCCTGATTCAGAGAATGAAGTTGATATATTAACGCGAAAATCGAAAATTTTTCTTTTTTTTGCTCGTACACCAACTTCATTCCCTGAATCAGGATCAATATAATTTTTTCATGCTTAAAAAAATGTGCGCAATCGATTCCCCTCATAAAAGTACTCATAATATGGTGATTTTTGAGAAAATTTTTCGAACTTAGACCATGGTCAATCAGGGGTATAAGAGCCGAAGTAGCTCGAATTTGTTTGATGAAAAATTACTTATATCTTCAAATTTAGCAAATGGCATGAGTGAGAAAACTGAAACAAGAAAAGATAGTTCTTCAAAGAATGAAACGAGCATCAGCAAGAAAGCCGACGAAAACTTGAAGACTAAAGATGATGAGCGAGGAAAGCCAATAAATCCTGAGGACTGGGATGATTACTGTTATGTGTGCAATCAAGGTTGTGATGAGAAAACGGGTGATCTGGGATGTTGCTCAACATGCCCTCGAGTTTTTCATAACCAGTGTCACATCCCAATAATTGAAGCTGCCATGGCCGATCTCCCGTAAGTTTTGCGTGTAAAAATTCAAGTTGCTACAGGGTGTATAACAGAGTTACTACAGGATGAATAAAAAACCGGAATTTGGGGTTTCGACCCGAAATTTTTTTTCAAAAATTCTAATTTGAATCATATATGGGTAATTTTATGCTGGGAATCGATTGCGATCATTCTCGAAGCTTGAAAATGCTTCTCAGATCCTGATTCGGGTCGAAAACATGCCAAAATTCCGGTTTTACACCCTATATTTAGTGATGATTGGCAATGTAGTGTCTGTTTGGAGGCTTCACCAATGACCGTCATGCCGAGCAGCTTTACCGATCATGAACAATTGGTAAGTGCACGATTTGTGCGTTAGATTTGAAAATGAAATTTTCAGCTCTGCTCGAAAGTTATATTGTATTGTTGTAAAAACAATCAACAGGTTGAACCTTTCCTATACCCGGTTCCGAAAAGCACCTTCAAATATTACGACATTATCAAGCAACCGACGGACTTCTCGAAAATTTCTCGAAAACTTTCCACTTTCCAATACAAAAATGTCGGTGAATTTATTCAAGAAATGAATCTTGTTTTTATGAATTGCTCTAGATTCAATGCTGTATGTTGTGTTGACACCATCATGAATAAACTTAACCATTTTTAGCCACAACTCCAAATTGCACTTGCTGGTAAAGCTGTATATAGTTTGTATATAGAAGCCGTGAAAAAGTATATGCCTTGTATGCAGAAACATGTTTGGATTTATGTGTGTTTGTATCAAGACAAGACATTTGTAAGTTCAGGCATATAGTCAGTTTCACTTATATGAACAAAAAACTTGGGCAAGGTGTATCTAGGAATTCCACATCGTCACTAATTAGTAAATTTCACACATAGGCAATAGGTATTTTAGGGGGGACCAGTCTGAGCGGAAAAAAGTTGCCATAATTTGTATATATTTGGAAAGTTCATGGAAAATGGAGCATGTTTTATTTTTACGCACCCTCTGAATCGGTTTAGTTTTTGAGAAAATTGCGATTGAAGTTGACGATGTTTAAATCTGTGTATTACAACGAAAACATGAAAATTCGTTCCTTAATCAATAAAAGTTGTGTATTTACGCGAAAATATTTTGTTAGTTTTCATAAATCGATTATTTTAGCTAATAATACCACCATTTTAGTCCTTAACCCCCGCGAATACAATACAAGTTACTTCGAGA
>OZJO01021580.1:0-20036 GCA_900406225.1 Acrobeloides nanus
CCGCAATTTTACCCCCCCCCCCCCTCCTTTAAGTGGGAAAAAAGTTTCCGCGATTTTTATTTTTAAAAATTGATTGCTATAATTTTGGCGAAAAAAATGAAATCGGCCATTCCTGGAGGAGATATGGCAATCAATTTTTGAAAATAAAAACCGCAGAAACTTTCTTCCCACCTAGTATTAGTTTTTTTATTTTTGTCATAAACATTAACAAGATGACGAATTAAAATCTATTAGTCCGGATATATAACAATAAAATATTTTTAAAGAGTTATAGAAAAATTTTTTCGAATTTACTTCGAATTATAAATGACAAATCAGTTGTTTGGAACTAGTATAGTAGAAGCGTCGCACTGAACCTGAGTTTTTTTCAAAAAATTTTTTAAAACTTTTTTCGCGAGAAATGATCCTTTTAGGGGTAATTTTATGCGATGAATCCGAATGTCGCATTCTTAAAGCATGAAAACGCTTCTTTGAACCAAGGGAGGAGAGACTTTGTTTTTATGAAAAAATGAAAAATTATTCCTCTTAGTAAAAAAAATTTTTTGGACTAAAAGGAATAATTTTACATTTTTTCATAAAAACAAATTCTCCCCTCCCCCTCGATCTTTTGCAGCGTCACGAGTTGGGTCGACCCACCCCCCCCCCTGCCCAAGTGTGCTGTTAATGTATGATCTATGCATCCTTTTTGCTTTCAACATATCCATATGATTTCGATACATCTGTAAGAATAACATGAAAGCGGTTAGCAAGAGCTTCAAACGTAGGCCTTTCTCCTGAATCTTCTTTCCAGCAATCCAACATGATTTCATAGATCTCTTCATACGCTTCTTCTGGACGGCTTAGTCTGTTACCAGCTTTTAGATAGTCGGCTAGATCTTTCAATCCAAAACTCGGATATGGAACTTGACCAAAACTAAAAACTTCGTACATCAACACGCCAAATGCCCAGACATCAGATTTTTCAGAGAAAATTTTAGAAACAAGTGCTTCGATGCTAAGCCATTTGATGGGCAACTTTTTTGATTTTTCGAATTCTTGTTCCAGGGCTGAATTTTCCATAGAGCAAGATAAGCCAAAATCAGAAATTTTCGCAAAAAAACTATCAGTGAGAAGAATATTTCGGGCTGCTAGGTCTCGGTGAACAAGCAACTTTGAAGCAATAAATTGCATCCCTAAAATGTTTTAAATAACAAGATAAAATAATCATCATACCTTTAGCTACTTGCCATAAAATCGAAAAGAAAACCTTAGGCGAAAAATAAGTATTTTCAACATTCGTTTCTTTCAAAGATCTCACGTACTCTAGCAAATCTTTATTCGCTAACTCAAACGCGACTACAGGCTTTTCATCCAAAAAGCATACACCTAGCATGGAAATAACATTTTGATGGTAGCCAATTTTCTTCATTGAGTCTATTTCACGGAACAACTGTTCGGATTCATCGCTACCAAAAGTTGATGGAACTTTTACGGCCACCTTGCAATCTTGAAAACGTTGCGTATCAATCAGATTTGTTAAAATGGTAAGAGGTGATTTTCCATAAATAAATCCGATATAAACCGTAGAACTGGCTCCATATCCTAATGGCATTTCGTAATAAATTCGTAATTTTTTCTTGGAGATTGCAAACTCGTCGCGCTTTTCTTTTAGGTCCTCGATTTCTTCTGGCGAAAGTTGTTTTTGTGCCTTTATAAGGTCTATTACAAAGTCCATGTACTTGCGATCTTTATTTCTTTTATAATAATAGAAAATGATTACGATAGCAGTAATTAGTATAAAAAATACTAAACATGATACAACTGAAATCCATACATCAGAATTATCTACTTTAGGCCTTGGAGTTGTTTCAATAACAGGAACAAAGGTTCCTTCGTAACGAATTAATACCCCACTTGTATAGTTATTTCCCTGATCATAATCGATTATAACTTCGGTTCCATTAATCGAATAGGTCACTTGTGTTTTAATTAAATCCTAAAATAAAGTCTGTTTTTTTCGCATTACCGAGTTGCGGATTTGTAGTTTTTACATTTTTGTACAAACTACAAAAATGTCTCTATAGAGAAGAAAAAGTTTCAAAACGACTCTTCTCCGCCTGTTTTCATCCGTTTTTGATGATCTTGAGCTTAAAAAAATCCTGAAAGCCTATTTTACAACGCTACGGACTGATTTTGTCGATTTTTATTTTTTAGAAAATAGTTTTCTTGACATCTTTGCAAACACAAGTTGAGGCAAAAAGAAATGTTCGCCACCCCGGATTTGAACCTGCGCCTTCGGAATGGATCCTAAACTACAAAAATGTATAAACTACAAATCCGCAACTCAGTATTTGCGAAAAAACAGACTTTAAGCATACTCTCCAGAGGGGTTATCCAGATATTACGTAATCACGTAGGGGGTGGATCAGCTCAATGATTACGTAATCACAATGTATAAAATTTTTTGTTTCAATTTTTTTCCTATTTTTTTGAACTTTTTCAATTTTTTCTATTTTTTTCCTATTTTTTCCAATTTTTTCGAACTTTTTCAATTTTTTCCTATTTTTTCTATTTTTTTGCTTCGCGCACCGAGCTGCCGCTTAGCCTAAATAAGAACGCAACCCTAAATCCGATTCCAAGCGTTGGCCGTGTCTCCAAAGTCGTGAACCGGCGCCTTTGGCGCCGCTTCTAAGTTTACTCCGATCGCAACGCCTAATCCTAAGCATAGATGAGTCTAAGATTTCAAAATCGAATACTTAACCGAAATCATATATAACAAAGAATTCAAAGCTGAGCGATGAAAAGCCGCACCGTTCGGTTTTCTAGTGCTGCATTTCAATTGTTTCATGCATTACAAAAATTACAATTTCGTATGTGGTAAAGGATTTTTTACATATATAGGAAAATTATTTCAAATTTTTCATAAATTTCAGATGTTTCATATATTTGTATAAAACCAAACGGTCTGTTTCTTAACGCAGTCTTTTTTTACTGTAATGTTATTTGGTTTTAAATTGAAAAAATTGCTAACGGTTTTTCGAAAAAAATTGAAAAGCAAAATCAGAATTTACTTTATCATTAATATAAACAACAACGCTATCATCGATAAAAATAAGTAAATGTCCACCATAAGCGATTTCAGCATACACTATTGTAATAGTAAAGATTGAATAGCCATTTAGGTTTTTACTTTGAATTGATTGTTGAAAGCTTTGGCCAATTGTAGCCAATGGGTAAGTTACGGATTGTATTATACCTATGCCATAACTGTCAAATACCTGTAAAATATCGTTCTTCGTTTACAATTTTTGTCTTGGGGGACCAAGGGGCAAAAAGATCGAATTTTCAAAAAATTCTCCAAAGCGGCTGATTTTTGTATTCGGGGAAGGGATTTCACATGTCGAACCGAAGGAAGGAGTTCCACATGGAAATGTTTGATTTTGACTACTGGAAGGTACCCCTATGTGGAGTACAGGTTGTTTTTTATTGTTCCCACATTTCAAAAATTCGTCAAAAATAGAGTTTAATTCCGTTTCCGTCGCCCGATGACTCAATCGAACGTCCTAAACATGGGATTTTTTAGAAAAAATTTTTATTGAAAAAGCTTTTAAATTCGATTTGTTAGCCCAAAATACTGAAAATTACGATTTTTTTGGTTTCTACCCCAGTATAACATTTTCAATATTTTTGGGCTAAAAAATTGACTTTTAAAAGCTTTTTCAATAATTTTTTCTACAAAAATCCCGTGATCAGGGTCCGAAAGGGGCCGGCTCCCTGGGGCTTCGGCCTCCATCTAAGGGGCCGAGGCCCCGGGGCCAGTGGGGGTTTTTGGGGCCGAGGCTCCTTTTTCGGATCCTGATTTTCTCTAGACCTCCCTAAGCCCCCACCGGAAAATCTGCAAGAGTGCATGCAGTGGAGTAGGGACTCCCTAGAGTCGACTGGGGGAAGCATTACCCCAAAATCGCAATGGGAGAATCTTATGAAATTTATTGGCTGGCCTTCAATTGGTCAAAACATAAGGGGGCCCTTATGTTTTTTTAAACTTTTGCCCGACTCGCCCCTGGTTGGTACCAGGAGCGAATGCCCATAGTCTGGCAAAAATTGAAAGGGGTGGCCGTTCCCTACGCCATTGGGTGCATGCTTTGACGAATTTGACTTAAAATTTATTGAATTAGGGGCTCAAAAATCGATATGCAAATGGACCGCTAAGATAAACAGGTAAAATATCAAATGTGGAACGTTAAAAATAATATCACCATCATGTTTCCCATATGAAATTTTCCTCTTGTTGGTGGGGGGGGGGGGTATTTTTTATAAAATTTTGATAAATTATTTACTTGATTACATTTGTTGATCAAATTTAAGTTTTCATATTCAACAAAAAGATTCCCATTTGGTGGAATAATAAATGAAATCAGCTCGCCATATACCACTGTATCACTCCATAAATTATCTGTTTGGTTTGAAAAGTCAAACAGCTTGTATGAATCATTATATCCTGAGACAACATCAACTTTCCCAGGTCCTTCATAATTCAAGCTTATTATATGCAAAATATGAATATAGTATTCATTATAATTATCTGGAAATAGTACTTTAGAATATTGCGAAGCTGAAGGAACAATTGAAAGTAAACATTTTCCCTTGTCTGAAGCTGATATATTGAATTCGTTGGATTTCTCCCAAGGATATGCATATATTAAATTATCAACAGTGTTGCAAGAAACAGAATGCAATTCCTTGCTTCGATAACAAAACTGATATAAATAGCTAAAATATTCAAAGAATATTGTTAATTCGGATCCTGAAGCAACTTGTGTGAAATTTTGTTTAGTTATTGTTAATGTGTTTATAAAATTGGTTAAATTTTCAGCTCCATATACACTTATGCTTGTCTTATCTTCAGATGAAGGGTTAAACATAACTGCCCCTAGTTCTATTGTGCCCATAGTTCTATTGCCAAAAGTTGTTTCAGCTATTATGCCAGTAAAAGCCATTTGATCTTTATTTTCCAGTAGCATTGTAAAAATAGTAATTGGTTGATTTTCATTTAATATAATTTTCTAAAAAATTAAGATCTATAGCAGAATTCATTATTTAGAATATCCTATGTGACAAATAACCCTCAAAAAAGGGCCCTTGGGACGAGAAAATATCAGTTGATCCCCATGAAGATTTTTTTCATAATTTTGGGCAAAATTACTGGGTACGTTAAAAGTTCTCGAACACTTTGAAATTTCATGCTAGACTCCGTAGGAAAATTTTTTTCATATTCTGAAAGAGCATGTTGAAAAACGGTGATCCCCAAAAAATCATCTAAAAATATTTTCAGGGTCTCTGGCTCCTTCGGTTTCCTACGGCGGTTCAGGTGGCTACTGCGGTCTTTCTTGAGGTGGTTTCTAAGTTTCCTTCAACACAGAAATTCTTTCATATATGAAAGAATTTCTGTGTTAAGTGATGTTCTACAAAGTTGTTCCCCATGATTTAAGAATTTCAATGAGCTACCGCTTATACTAAAAAGTTTATATTGGCTGAGATATGTCCTTAAACCTAAAGAATAAAGCAAAATTTTGACCCATTTTTTAGCTTTAAATTCATAACTTGGCCAATATAAACTTTTATGGTATGAGCGATAGCTCATTAAAATCCTTAAAACATGGAGAACAACTTTATAAAAAAAATATCACTTTTTATAAAAGAATTTATGTGGTGAAGAAAACTTAGAAACTTCCGCAAGAAAGACTGCAGTAGCCACTTGAACCAACATAGGAAACCGAAGTAGCCAGAAACCCTGAAAATATTTTTTGATGATTTTTTGGGGATCACCGTTTTTCAACATGCTCTTTCAGAATATGAAAAAAAATTTTGAAAGAAATTTTTCCTACGGAGTCTAGCGTGAAATTTTAAAGTGTTTGAAAACTTTTAACGCACCCTGTACTTTGGAGACTAAGGCGACGAATTTGGGATCTTGTGATTTAAATGATGTAAAAAAATTTTACATTCCCCCCCCCCTCTCCGAAATAAATCCTAGTTACGTCACTGTCTTGCTCTTTAAAACCGTAAATTAATATTAACCCCTTAATGCCGGCTATATGAAGCCGCGGTTTTTTTCGAAAAAAAAGTTTATTTTCCGTAAGAATAAATTATTCTAATGACAAAAAGTTAAAAAAATTTTTCTGAGGTCCCCCTTAAAAGCTGTGATGCTTTGAAGTCAAAAACTTAAAAAATTTTTTAAGCTTATAGAAAAAATTTTTCGAACAAATTTATTTTTAGGATATTATTTTGGTATATGAACGATTTAAAAAAAAATTAATGTCCTATGACCTCAGGATTTTGAGATAATGAATTTTGAAAATTTTGTATTTTTCGCAAAAAAATTTTTTTCATTAAAGATTTTTCAAAGCCTTTATTTCGAGGTAGGGAAAGCCAATTTTGATCATTTTTTTCATTTATGGAGAACCAATGCTGATCTACAAAATGTGTATATCAGATTTTTGATGTGACACATATTCGTCAAGATATCGGGCCTTCTATATATAGGGTTGCATAAATGCCACCAATTGGTGGCAAATGCCACCTTTTTTAATCTGATGCCACCTTGCCACCTTTTTGAAAATTTTGCCACCTTTTTTGTAATTTTTGAAAAAATCCCCAAATTTGACATTTTTTAAACAAAAATTAGTCATTTTCTGATTATTTTCAGCATATAAATAAGCATTTTTATTAAATTTTCGCCTGCGGCGCTGGTTTTTGCGTTAACTCAAAGATTTCATCAAAATTTTTATCAAAAATCGAAAATTTATAAGCGTTTTCAGATCAAAAATGGGTGTTTTCAACAAAAAAGGGAAATAAGATGATTTTGAAAATTTTTTTTTTTAAACTCGAAAAATTGCCCCTTCCACTTATGTTTTTTCCCAAGTTTTTGGAAAATTTTCGAAAATAAACATAATGGGGAACCAAAATAAAAAAAATTTGTTTGAAAAGGTTCCTTCCCATTCTTGAAGGCTGGCTACGCCTTGCGGTTCTAATTTTTTAACTTTACTTAAAAATTATACCCAATTTGTCCTAAATTTCCCCTTTTTCAACAAAAAAGTGCCAAATTTAATATTTTTCATACAAAAAATCGTGATTTTCTGAGCATTTTCAGCTTAGAAACAAGCATTTTGNATCCTTCCCATTCTTGAAGGCTGGCTACGCCACTGCTTGCGGTTCTAATTTTTTAACTTTACTTAAAAATTATACCCAATTTGATTTAAATTTCCCTTTTTTCAACAAAAAAAGTGCCAAATTTAATATTTTTCATACAAAAAATCGTGATTTTCTGAGCATTTTCAGCTTAGAAACAAGCATTTTGATAAAAAATTTTCGCCTGTGGCGATGGTTTTTTGACTTCATTCGAGGATTTCAATAAAAAATCTTCGCGCCTCCAGCTCGAAAAACTATAAGGGGAGACTAAGATCTTTTTATAAATTTTGTTGAAAAAATCGAAAAAACCTTACGTTTTTGCCCAAAAATTTGGAAAAATTTTGAAAAAAACACAAGGGGGACCAAGGTAAATTTTTGGGGACTCCCCCCCCCCTCCAAACCAAAATCCACTTTGCGCCGCTGAACACAAATATAAAATTAAGATACATGAAGTCAACGAAGCTATCGAGAAAATAAAAGAAAAAGGCGAAAATCGATTTAACAAGTTGAACTGCTTAGAAAAGTGGCATAATTTTTCAAATAAAATTTAAATAGCTTAAATGCCATCCAAAGATACCTAAATGCCACCTTTTTTACAAAATTTTGCCACCTTTTGTAAAAAACCATTATGCATCCTTATCTATATAGGTTTTTAGTCGTGTCCGTACCAGGGCTGCAGCGGAACTGTAGTTCCGTTCCGGTTCCGCTAAATTCCGACCTTTTTCTCGGTTCCGGTACCGAGTCCGTACTCGACGATCCCGGTTCCGGCCATTGAATCTGTTCCGCTACAGCCCTGGTCTCGACCAGGGCTGTAGTTCCGTTCCGGTTCCTTTAAATTCTGGTCTTTTTCTCGGTTCTAGTTCCGTTCCAGTTCCGTTTCCGTACTCGACGATTCTGGTTCCGGCCATTGAACCTGTTCCGCTACAGCCCTGGTTCGTACAGAAAAATGGCACTTTAGGAAAATTAAAAAAATGCGTTTTTCTCTTAGTTTTTATTCATTTTAAGCTAATTCAGACCAAATTAAATTTTTTTTTACCCTTTTCGGCAAAATGGGAGCTGGTTTTCCGAAAAATGTGAAAACATACATTTTTCTATGGCATTGAAAAAGGTATAGGAAAAGTTGTATCAAAATTTCATATAGGACTTTTTTATAGTTCCTATCTGGATCTTTCATTTGTAAAAAGAATTATATCAATCCGCTTTAAATTAGAGGAGCTAAACGGCTTGCAAAATTTTGTTCCACCGGTGGGGCAGCCGGCGCTAAGGGGTTAAGTGACCTAATATCATTACCGGAATATTTATTCCATTCGAAATATAAGAAAAATGCATGATCCACCACATTTCGTTAATATTTCCTAATAGCTCATATGAATTAAATGAGACACATAGTTCAGTTTCTTGAGTTCCAACAAATTGATCCTTGTATGGAGCGGCATACGATATCAAAGAACCACTAACTTTGCAATTTGTTATATTAATCTTATTGAATATTTTATAGTCAGAATATTTAAAATTAATTAATAAATAATCAATAGAAGTATTATAAGCGATAGAAATATGCCATTTACAGTTCATATTTGGACAGAAACTTGACACATTTGTTGGCATCAATGTTACATTATTATTTACAATTAACACATTGGGATTGCTACAATCGCAATCTGAAGGCTGATCATAATAAACATAATCACTAATAGTTGTTGTTCGAGGTAACAATTTACCCAAATGATTGCCTGCCTGGTCTTTAGCTGAAATCTGCAAAAACAATAAGCAAAATATGAAATGGAGTTTGCCATTAGTATAGCTCATATCGTTTTTTGACAAATAATATTCTTCAGTTTACTTGTATTGTATATAAGCATTTATTTAGCCGACAAAATGACATAATACTCTTACATATTTTAAGTAAAGCCAAAAAATACGTCCAGAAAGAGGATTTTAACAGGCAATGGGCTTCAAGATTTTTTGATAAGGACAACTCTTTTAATTCCAAAAGTATGTCTGACTTTAGGAACCACTAACTTACTAAGGGTTCTTATATTTTTCAACCCTCGGCCATAGGAAAATAAGTGCATATCCATTTGATCTATTTCTTTTTTGTGGAATTTTTACACCCACACCATGGGTAAAAAATTGTGATATATTTGGTCGAAATCTAAAAAACCAAACTCATACCCCCTTCCTTGTCAGCGATGGGAAGTGAACTCCTAAGAAAAATTTTGTAAGAGAAAATTTGAATTTTTTAATCTATACGAAATGCGAAAAATAGAAACTTGCATAAACTACCTTTATCTTATACATATATGCGTACGCATATAAGCTAACGGCTAGCTTAAAGGACCAGTCCAGTAATATATAATCATATGAAAAAATGATATATTCAGAAAGATCATGAAAAATGGAACATTTTTTGTCTTTGCGGCATCTTCTAAATCGTTGTAGCTTTCGAGATAATTGCGTTTGAAATTTTGAATTTGTTACAAGCTCTTCGTTGTAATACACAAACTTTTTTGAATTTTTTGCGGAAAAATCGATTTTTGCATCAATTTTTTAAATTTTCATAAAATGAACATTGTAGCAATTTTTTATAGCTAAATGAGACGAACAAAATGACATCAAAATGATCTAATTTGAACATTGTTTTGAGTTATTAAAACGAAAACATGAATCAAAATGTTCGTTTCAATAACCCAAAACAATGTTCAAATTGAATAATCTTGGTGTCATTTTGTTCGTCTCATTTAGCTATAAAAAATTGCTACAATGTTCAAATTATGAAAGTTTAAAAAATTGATGCAAAAATCGATTTAAAAATTCAAAAAAGTTTGTGTATTACAACGAAGAGCTTATACACAAATTCAAATTTCAAACGCAATTATCTCGAAAACTACAACGATTCAGAGCATGCCGTAAAAGCAAAAAATGCTCCATTTTTCATGATCTTTCCGAATATATCATTTTTTCATATGGTCGTAACCGACTGGACTGGTCCTTTAAAAGGCTTTGCCTATGACAGGTCTCTTTGGGTTAGCTAGAATGGCGTTCCATGTGCACACGTTTTTCAATGTTCATGGGCTAATAAATATTTTTCGGATTTCATGTAACAACACCACAAACCATTAATAAAGGCGCATTACAAACTAATCAAGACTTATGCGCCAACCTAATATTTATTGCCATAAAATTAACTTATCGTAATAATCTTTTTTAATGAATAAAAATTTCTTATGCACCGATTGCACCTTCACATTTCTTAGAAATCTGGAATTCTTGCAAATCATTGACACTCACTGGGCTACCATCCGATTTCAAGTAGGTATCATGTAACTCTTGAGCTTGGATCAAATGAGCGCTCGTACCACATGATAGAATGGCAGCAACATTGTTGAAATGCTGCAAAGTAGGACCATCGAAAGTGCCTGTTCCTATGCATGCCACTTGTACACCCAGACATGGTACGCCTTTAAAGTAAAGATTTGGATGGGCCGGATCCGCCTGTTTAAGATTCTTGGAGACATAGCCGATATTGGAATGGTATCGATCGATAGATGTTGTTGCTTGAAGGATTCTTTGGATCTGATCATATGTGGCTGGCTTATCGACCGAACCTATAAAGTTAAAATTGTAGATAACGAAAAACTTTTACCCTTGAAGATTCCTTCCAATTGTCTTATTACTTGAGGGGATACCTTGTTGATGATGATAATACCAGTACCATCAATTGATGGTTGTTGGACGGAGTGATCGACAGGATTATTGAAAATAATCTGTTTATCAATTTTTGGCACACGAACCAAGAATTTCTTCGATTTTTCATCTTGTTTACCAATGAGTAAAGTGCTATTAGCATCCACGATCGTCACTTTTCCAGACTTCTCTTCGTCAGTGCATGTAAGAACTCGTGCTAAATTGTTATCATCAGATAAAAAATAATAATGTATTACTGTTCGTGGATGAAACCATAACAAAATGGCTCACGACCATAAGAAGAATCGGGAAAAGATACATCTTGAAAGCAAGTTTTTCTAAATAAAAAAAAATCTAAAATGCAATATCTAAAAACCATAAATGCACATATCCATTTTTTAAAGTTGCCGACAAATTGCCTGTCTTGCCTTGATCCTGGTCCTGATCTTAGTTCTGTGGGGTTATCTTCATCTCTGATACTTGTATCATGATAATGTTACCATGATAATTTTATCACGATAAGTTAACACGATAAACTTATCGTGATACAATTATCATGATAACATTATCATGGTATCAGAGATAAAAATAACCTTCCCCTGGTCCTACACTACCATATCCTGCCTTCCACCCATACATGTTTAAGGCAAGGGGGTGGGGGTATTGTTCCTCCTCCATCGATGACCGCAGGGCGTAGATTTTTAGTTGTCATCATATCAAATCTACCGGGAGGTGCGATAATGGGTAAAAAATTGAAAATTCATCATTTTTTCTTTAAAAAATTTCGACTTTTCAACTTTTTTATGTCAATATTTATAAATTTTTGTTAAAATTTGTTGATTTTTTTCAAAATTTTTTTCCGAAAAACCACAGGGGAACCCTTATATCTCGGACCATCACCGCATTGGCATTGACTGTCCCCCCCCCCCTTTAACACGTATGCTTCCATCCCATGACCTGTCTTAATTTGATCCTAGTCCTACCCGGTCCTGTTCATAAGAAAAAATGGTTGGTATTTTTCGTCTAATTTTTACCAAATTTCTTTTCCAATCTGTCATTTCTCATCGATTTTTGCATGTTTTATCTCTATGCATTCCATTCGAACCGCTTTTTTAGGCTTATTCCTTCAATAAGAGAGAACCATACGATTAGAGAAAATTGTATAAGAGAAATAGTGTGTCTCGATTTTTTGTCAACTTATTATGGCGATAAACATTTTAGAGTTTATAAAATCGTATTGCCAATAGTGCTTCGGTTTTTACCCAGTATCATAAGGTACTAGGAAGTTCTGACCAGTTCTTCGGAGCTGTGTTAGATTAATCGAATTTTTTGAAAAGCGCTCCTGGGGTTATCCGGGAACGTAAAAAATGACAATGAACAAAGAATGAAAAATTTTCCACATAGGCAAAAAAGTTTGATTTATGCGCAAAATGACGATTTTGATTAAAGTGGTAGACCGAAAAGAACATGTTCCTCGCGAGAAAAGAGCTTTTTAAATTCACTTGGTTTTTATTTTACACTCTGGAAAGCTGTTTGTTTCTGTTTAAAGTCGTTTATTTGATAAGTTGACAATTCAAAAATTTTACAAATATACAATAAATGTTTAACTTTCTCAGGCCGGATCATACATGGGCAGATCTCAGGTGACCCCAGGTTTTTCACCTGGGTGGGTTGTGGATCGGCTGGGGGGTGGGGACGTAGAATGTGGGTCGGAAGACCGATACATTGAGAATTAATAGTCGAAAAGTAGGTTGATTGGAACAGCATATTTATCACTACTTGTTAGTTATTTTTGGAAAAAAGAATATTTTTGAATTTGTCAATCTTTTTTTTGTCGCCAACTTTTCAACCCCATGGGAGGGGGACCAAATGAGGGTTATGAGTTTTTTGAAAATTCCACCTGGGGTGCGGCCCATCTATGGGACAGATTGTAACTTTGATACATTTTAGTGCAATTTTTATGCTGAATACTAATCCAAAAGAATTTTTTGATAGCTATTCATTCTGTAAAAGCATTTAAAAAAAATTACATTTGACCAAAAATTATGCAAGATAGATCAACAAAGTTGAAAATTCACGAAACTTTGCCTGGGTGGCCGAGTGGTAGAACGCTTGGCTTGAAACCCTAAGGCCGCTGGTTCGATCCCGCCTTGAGACAAATTGTTTTTGGTCGTATTAAAAGGAGCATTTTATATTTAAAAAATCCTTTCAGATTCGTATTCAGCATAAAAAATTGCACTAAAATGTGTATCAAAGTTACAATCATGCCTGGGGGACAGTAACTGTACACAAGAGTAACATGTGTACACAAACACATTGTGTACACAACACACGTGTACACAAACACATGTGTATATATTCTGTACTCATGTGTACACAGACACATTGTGTACTCATGTGTAAACAATGTGTACTCGTGTACACTGTGCAATACGAAAAATTTACAACTAAATTTTCACAACAAAATGATTTACAACAAAAAAGTACAATGAAAGGGTTCACACTAAATTTTTCACAGCCAGTGTTGTCCCATATACACATGTGTACACACAAGCGAAATCGTCGTAGGAATTGAATTTGTTTCCTTTATAAATTTGCGATAACGACAAAAGAAAATTTTGGGTCAATGTGTTCAACTCACGAGTACTCATGTGTACGCAACACATAGTGCATAATGTGTGTTGCGTACACATGAGCACTCGTGAGTTGAACACATTGACCCAAAATTTTCTTTGTACACAGTGTGTACACATTATGCACTATGTGTTGTGTACACATGAGTACTCATGAGTTGAACACATTGACTCAAAATTTTCTTTTGTCGTGAAGAACAAATCTATAAAGGAAACAAATTCAAATTCGATTCCTACGACGATTTCGCTCGTGTGTACACAAACACATGTGTACAATGGACATCACTGCTGGGGGAGTTAAAAAGTAAAAAATATAAACAAATGCTTTCAATCAACATTAGAGCCAGAAGCTACTCTAATTCTAGATTCATTGACTAATTTACAAAATAACGACTCTGGGTTATTGCAAAGATTTGTTGGAGTGTCCAATTCTTTGGCTTCTCCCTGATCCATAGTTAAAATCATGTCATAGTCCATGATAGTGTTAATACGATGGGCGATCGTCAACACCGTACAATCTTTGAAGTCCTCTCTTATGGCTTTCTGGATGCATTGGTCGGTGTTGACATCAAGTGAAGCAGCTGCCTCATCCAAGATAAGGATTTTTGTATTTTTCCGCAAAATTGCTCTAGCTAAACATATGAGTTGTCTTTGGCCAGCGCTAAAAATTATATTAACTTATCTCATGAGATCGGATTTTTACCTCAAATTTTCACCTCCTTCATTGATTTCGAAGTTTAACTTATCCTTTTTAGCTTCCATAAAATCTTTTAACTGTACAACCTCGAGAGCATACCAAATTTCGGCATCATCATATTTATTTTCTGGATCCAAATTTGAGCGCAATGTGCCAGAGAAGAGCACCGGCTCCTAAAAATATTAAAAAATTATAAATCTTTAAAAATGACTGGAAAGAAAATTTTTTCAACAAACGTGAAGAAAACATTAAAAAAAACAAAAAAAACGATACGACGCCCTGATTTATACTTCTGTCGCGATGCGACAGTGCATTTTTGTGTCGTGCGACACGTCGCGTGACGCGTCGAGAGTTGGCAAAATAGTCAATTTTTGGAAAAAAAATTCTCCAAAAATCACAAAAATTAAATTTTTTTGTAATTTACCTGTGGAATAATAGTTAACGCTTCGCGTAATGAGTGAAGACCAAGTTGGGAAATATCGACTCCATCAATTAGGATTTGTCCTGCTGCTGGTTCAACCACTCGGAATAGGGCCATGGTAATCGATGATTTACCTAAAATAAAATTTTGATTTGTTTAAAAAATTTTTCGAAATTACCTGCCCCGGTTCTCCCAACAATGCCAAGCTTTTTACCACCTTCCACTTTAAAGTTAAGATTTTTGAGAACTAATTCGCCATCTTTGGTGTAACTTAGGGACAAATTTTTGAACTCGATAGCACCCTTTGAAGGCCATTGAGACTCGTCCAAATCATTTTTATCATTTCTCCAAGGAGCCTACAAAAATTTAAAATGCATTTTCGAAAACATTAGTACAAAATGGAAAAAATATATATATAATTAATTTGTGTTTTTTACCTCCGGCTCATTATCTATATATTCCTTCATTCTTTCCACGGCAACAACATGCATTTCGATGTCTCGACAGGCCTTGGCAACATAGCTAAGTTCGTTGGCAAACTAAAATTTTTTGCTACCTTTAAGAAATATTAAATCTGTTTACCGTTGCTCCATTTGTGATGATCATAGCTAAAATTCCAAGACTAATCAAATTATAATCAGCCATATAAATTGCAACCGAAACGAACATGAAAACAACAGTTTGCGTAACAATCGTCAAGCGAACATTGATCCATCTTAAAAAGTATCTCATCGAATTTTTTAAAGATGTGGGGAGGGTGAATTTTTAGAGGATCCTCATACTCTGTTGCAAAGGTTATCGGGATCCTGGTTTCTGTTGTCGTAGCATAAACCCTATGTAAGCCTAAGGCAACATGGAACTCGAATTTTTGCACTCGTTTAAAATTTTTGTTAATTTACCGATTTACGACATTTTCGGACAGTTCAATTTCGATAATACTATCAATAATTTCTTTCATACGATCTTGATATGGTTTCACGACTTGATATGTTCGAATAGACGAAGCACCGGCATATGAATCTTCAACATAAGATGAGAGCAACGACATGGATTTAGACAATAAACGCCGGATCTGGATTGAAGTTTTCGTATAAAACCACTAAAAATTTTTTTATTAAATATTTTCTTCGAGGAATTCTACTTCGATTCAATAAGAATATTGTACTTAAAAAAAATAAAATCTCTTACTATAAGTAAAGCAAAAAACATGACTAAACCAATAGCGAAAATAATCAAAATTGGGATATAAATGACTATGGTGATGATGCATTGAAAGACATATCTTGTTAAAATCCCAAGGAATGCAATTTGATAAGCTA
Source organism: Acrobeloides nanus (assembly GCA_900406225.1). Classification (NCBI taxonomy): domain Eukaryota; kingdom Metazoa; phylum Nematoda; class Chromadorea; order Rhabditida; family Cephalobidae; genus Acrobeloides; species Acrobeloides nanus. Next base: position 15,922 of record OZJO01021580.1, read on the forward strand.
AATCAGTGTCGATCCTTGTAATATCCTAAAATAAAAAATGTCGATTAATGAAAAAATTTTTTTCAAAAAAGCCAGCTTACAGTACTGAGTCGATTGTATATTCTTCCAAGTGGTGTTCGGTCAAAAAATGCCATGGGTGAGTGCAAGATAGATTTCATAAAGTCTTCATGCAACTTCTTACTAGCCCTAGAGCCTCCAAAAGCAAAAATCGCCCCGCAAATAGTTATACAAACACCTAAACAAATTTTAGACCTTCATTTTGGCGCTAAGGTGCGTTATGCCGTTGCACTACAGCACGATGTTAACAGTTGTGCTGGTCGTGCCGCCGTTGTAAAGCGGCGACACAACTCGCGGCACAACAGCTAGCGCGCACCCTAATTATATCCTTACATGCTATCCCATTAAACATAGAGAAGACTAATAGTTTATCGCCGGCTGTGAAATTGCCGTGAATCTCATTCGATGCCCACTGGGCAAGCCAAATGTTCGAAAAACCTTCAGAAGCTGCGGTAAAAATGTACAATAGGACCAAATATGAGATAAGCAACCAAATGCCAAAATAGTTGAAATACGTCATGTAGACTCTCCACGAAGCGTGCCCTTCTTCGACAAATTCTTCTTCGATAAGATTTCCAGATTCTTGGGAATTTTCCTTTTCGACTACTTGATGCGTCAGAGTTTCTAAAGAAGTACATATAGGATCATAGGTCAGCAAGGAGGAGGGGGAGCCTCCTCTCTTTTACGATCCCTGGCCCTGATCCAACATTGTACTTTGTGTCGAAACTTGACCGGGTGGCCAAAAATGACCAGTTTCAGGAAAAAATCATATTTTTAAAGGCAATTTTCCAGATTTAGAGGAGTGGCTAGCTTCCCCTCGCCCACTCTCCCTTCTAAATTACGCCACTTACTATTCTTGCCCTCAAAGTCATACCCCATAGACCAAAAAAATTTTATGCAAACCTTTTCTTGAAGACTTAATTTCGCTTTGAAGAGCATATTTTTGTACATATTCTAGAAATCCATTTTCATTGTCGGATCGCGATTTGATTTCCTTGATTTTGCATTCGCCGATTTTAATCCATTCTATTTCTTGTGTTAGCTTTCCATTTTGTATGTTTTGCGTCTTTTCATCGCTCAATAAAGCATTGGTCACATGATTATTTCCGTTTCTTGCGTCGATTACCATTTCGATGTTTCTTATTTTTTGTGAGATTCCATTGCGGGTTTTTCTTTGAGAGCTCGATTTGTAGGTTTTCTCAGAGCCGTTTTCATTTAATAAAAGATCATTCATAATAACTTGCTGAGGCATGACTTCTTGACTGGTCGTAGCTAAAAATTTTTTGATCAACAAGACGGTCAAAAAATGGCAATTTTGGATTTTTTGAGAAAATTTTTTCTTTCTAAAAATTGACAATTTTAACCCATACCTTCCATTTCAATAATTTGGTCGAACTCCGAAAGATATTGCACTGAGTTCAGCGCAAAAATTCTTGTTGCATTTTTGAGAAGCCCTTTTGGTCCAAGAACCTTTTCGAAGATATGTCTTCCCACATGAGCATCTACAGCTGAAAGGGTGTCATCAATCAGGTAAACTTCAGCTTGTTGGTACACAGCTCGAGCAAGGGCTACACGTGCTCGTTGACCACCTGAAAGGTTGATACCCTAAAAAAAGAAGTTAGATATAGTAAAAGAGGGTAAAATTATTAAAAATGAACTTTGGTTATGGTTTGAGCTAGCGTGAGAAAAGAGAAAAATAACACATCATTTGGCGGCGTGGCGATAGTTGAGGACGAGCATTTGAGGATAAGACATTTGAGGATGGCTATTTGAGGACGGACATTTGAGGCTGGGACATTTGAGGACGGGACATTTAAGGAACAAAGGTGGGATATGTTTTTTTAGGTCCTAAATAGCACCCATCCTCAAATGTCCCGTTCACGAATGGCCGTCCTCAAATGTCCTGTTTTCAAATGTCCCATCCTCAAATGTTTCATCCTCAAGTGCCCGTCCTCAACTGTCGCCACGCCCATTTGGTAACAATGATGTGCCATGGAAAGAGATGCGCCAAAAAAGGGGAAAAATAAGAGAAAAAAGAAAAGGGAAAAATAAAGCCGAAAAATGGCCCGTTGGTGAACTGTTTAGGGTTCAACAACAGGCCATGGCTATAGGAAATGAGAGGGGTTGGTATAGTGATAAAAGCGCGCAGAAAAGAAACAAGCACGCATGGAAGTGGCAACACATGAACAAGGGTTAAGTTTTGATTCCAACGGAAACGAACTAATAGTGTAGTTAATTTTGCTATATTTGTGATTTTTTATGGCCTAAGTCATGATTTTGACTATATTAATAGTAGCCTTACTCTTTCGCCAATTTCTGTCATATCGCCTGCTATCAAAGTTTTTAAGTCTTCATGGAGGCAACAAGCATAAATGACTTCATTGAAAAATACTTCATCATATTCTTTTTGAAAGCAAATATTGTCTCGAAGAGTCTTGTTTTGAATCCACGGCATTTGTGGAACGTCAGCGAGTTCAGATGCAATTACTTGAACATACCCAGATTTTACAGGCCATTCGTCTAAAAAACGTAATGAAAGTTGTTGATTTTTTGTTTTCTAAAAAAATTTTTTTGGTCTCGATTTTTCGAAAATAAGGTCATTTTTTATGGATAGGTGGTACTAATTTTTTCCCTCGGATGGGTAGGGGTTAAATTAGGGGAGGGGGTGCCCACGTGTGCATAAATTATATAAAATGCATATATGATTTGATTGATAATATATCATATATGATCATACTTTTCAAAATAGACAAGAAGGCAGATTTTCCGCTTCCGACTGCTCCAACAATACCGACAAGTTTGCCCTTTTGAATTTTCAAATCTCCAAGTTGGATAATCTGTTTGGATGAGGCGTTTTTTAATTCAAAATGACCATTTTGAATTACAATAACATGTCCTTCCTCATCTCTTTGGTTAGATATCTTATTTTTAGATAGCTTTCCGGCCTCTCTTTCGTTAGATATCTCATTTTTAGATAACTCTTCGGCATCCAAATAATCCGAGATTCTTCGTAGACTAATAAAACTTTTCATTGCTTCGTTGATGAGCTCTGGAAATAGGAGTAACGCGTTCTTCATGTATACAAAAAGCATCAAAGTCGCAAAAGCTATTTGAGGAGTCAGTGAGTGACCTTCGATGCTGGAGTAGCTCAACAATGTAACAATTGTAGCCTAAAAAAACAAAAAAAAGTATTTTAAAAAAACCAATTTGGGTCGAGCCAGGCTTTATAAGATTCGAAAAATACCATCGATACTATACATATGTTATATAGCAGACTAGTCCTAATTTAAAAAATACCCCAACAGCGCTGATGTAAAATGACGATTCCACAACACCCATTTGAATTATGTTGACTGCTCGAACGGCTCTCAACTCTTTTTCTCGGCAGGAAGAAATCTTTTTTAGGAATGGCATCTCCCATGCATAGAGTTTCAATATTTTGAATCCCTTTAATAGTTCGACCGACAGTTTTAGGCGCTGATCTTTTTGCTCCATTTGAATATTCTAAAAAGAGGTCAATATATTTTTTCGTAAAAAAAATTACTTCATATTTTAGATTAATCCGTTGAATTCCACTGTTAAATAACAATATAGCTACCATTACAATAAGTCCAAACCAGGCGCTATGACCTATGAAAAGAAACAATTGGATAAAGCACCAAACAATCTAAAAATGGTGATATATAGTTTGTTTTTTCGCGAAATCACGAACTCAGGATTTTGAATAGACTTTTTTTAAATTTTCGTTTCAATAATAAATTAATATTGAAAATCAGGCAATAAAAGTAAGCAAATTTTTCTGAAAAACACGTAATTTTCAAAATGCTACTCCTCCGCCAAATTAACAGATTTTTGAGAAATTTTTTCTCAAAAATGAAAAGGGAGTCTAGCTCTACAACACCAAGGTCTCTGATTTTGCAAATTTTGCTTTTTTTCGTGAAAAAATAGTGGTACTAAGTTTTGAAGAACATTTTATTCATGAAAAAAGCAAAATTTGCAAAATCAGAGACCTTGGTGTTGTAGAGCTAGACTTCCTCTTCATTTTTGCGAAAAAATTT
>OZJO01021581.1:0-45370 GCA_900406225.1 Acrobeloides nanus
TATAGAGAGCTATGGGAGTTGTGTAAAAACAAACTCTAACAACTCACTAAAACACATCTAACATTGTATGTTGGCTTCTCATCTATACTTCATGAAAAATACAGGGTGCGCCAAAAGTGCGGACCTCGTTTATTTTATTCAAAATAATCCGTAAACATAACAAAGACAAACAAAAACGTGTATTTTAAGAAAGTATAGCACAAAAACAACTAAATTTTTAACATCTTACTCAAAATAGCCACCGGGTCCACCACTTTTGTTGTAATTTTTTGATCGCGGGTTCGAATCCCGCTTGGAGCTAAATTTTTGGTCGTTTTTGAAAAAAATGGACTTTTTGTGCAAAGAAATTTAGCTCCAAGCGGGATTCGAACCCGCGATCAAAAAATTACAACAAAAAAGTTACAACAAAAAAATTACAACTAAATTTCCACAACAAAAGGATTTACAACGAAAGAGTTTACAACAAATTTTTTACAACAAAAGTGGTGGACCCTAGCCACCTAGGGTCCACCACTTTTGTTTCATGCCAATTGCTGGCTGCATGTCGCTGGTCTCCGTCCTGGTGGTTCGACAGTTTCATGCCAATTGCTGGCTGTCGTCTATTAGTTCCGTTCTTTGGTTTTGAATACTTATTTCCAAACCTTTGCACTGTGTGCCTTTATCTCCCGTCCTGGCTTTTTGAATTATGTTGACGGTCGGAAAATTGTCGAAGGGAACGTGAAATAATCCTGAGTCAATTTTCTGCCTAATTTGGTCGTTTACCGTTAATTGTATGTTTGTGGATGTTTTGAAATAAAAAATAAAGGAATTTTATGAAAGCTTTACTTTTGTTACTCATTAGGGTTGCTGACCCCACGTACTGTTATTTATTGCGCTAAGAGGGCCTAAAAATTTATTTCAATTTTTAGATATTTTTTGGCAAGAGTATTATTTCCGACATTTCGCCTCAAGAATCTTCGAACAAGACCGATCGTGAACTGAAATTTAGAAGTTTGTCAAGCAAGACAAAAATTTTGTGGCAAAAGTATTATTTTCGACGTTTCGCCTCAAGAATCTCCGAACAAGACCAATCGGTACAAGAGTAAAAGTAAGATGGGTTTATTTGAATTTTACAGTTGTTTGTTAAAAAATTTTTGGTGAAAATTTATTGATTTTTTTATTGGTTGATGTTAGTGACTGAAAAGGAGGAGGAAGAGATTGAAAAATAAACGCCCTTCCCCTCTAAATGACGCCCCCTCTAATTAACGCCAGAAGGAGGGGGGGGGGGGGGGGGAAAANAAAAGTGGCACTTATAAGCCTTGATTCCTAATAAGGAATATGGAAACGGTTTTTCCATTTTGCCTGCTACTTTTTAGATTTCTGCACTAGTTTCGTGTAGAGCTCTCTATCTTGACCATACTTTTTTATAAAACGCCAAAAAAACCTTATAAGAGATACTTTATAGATTGATCATCATCAAAAATGCAAAACACCGATGAAGTTAAACAAGTTATAGAGACGTTAAAAAGAAATGGCGACTTTGATAGTTTTCGAAAAGAGATTTTCGATTCTTTTATGAACGGGGTTAGTTTTTATTTATGCATAATTCTTCATTTTCTTGAATATTTTTCATGAAACTATTTTTTAATTCCCAATATTGCTTCATATAAATCTAGCATAAAACAATTTTAGGAATTGATGAAGAATATCTTATCAGAATGTGACGAATTGGTGCGTGAAACCATTCAAACAGCACCATTGGACTTGGATGCGGCACAGATGCGTAAACGAGTAAAAGACAAACTTGATAGGGAACATTTCACTAATCGGATTGCTGATGATATTGGAAGAGTATATTTTTATTTAAAAAATCTTATTATTATTTTATCACATATTGTTATTGTAATTATTATTACTCTACTCATGTGTAATTGGGATTGTATCCTGTACATGGGGAAATAAATAAATAAATTAATTAAAAAAACGATTATATTTGATCGTTCGGAAAGTAATCGGCTTTTCAAAATTGGATTGAGAAAAAAGTCGCGTATTTCATCTGAAAATCAACTTTACTTGGGTAATTTTATGCTGGGAATCGATTGCGCACATTTTCGAAGCATGAAAAATTTTGTTTAACCCTGATTCAGGCAATTTTCACTTTAACATATCGGATTCTTCCCTAGTTCAGGTCCAGGGAAGCTATAATGGATTTTTGTTTAAAAATCATTTTCCTAGAGTAATTTTATGCGAGGAATCGCGCATATCGATGCATGAAAACGCTTCCCTGAATCATGCGATTTTCGTCTCGATACACTCAAGCCCTTCCTGAATCAGGCTCAAGGAAGTATTTTCAGGATTCGGCAATGCGTACAATCGATTTCTCGCATAGAAAACCCCATATGGTGTCATTTTTATAAAGATTAGATGGAATCTGCAAAGGCCGATTAGTTTCCGAACAACCTAATTTAAATTCACTATTTTTTAGCTATTGCGCCAGCCTGCATCAACTTCGGCAATGGAAGCCCGTATTGAAGAATTATCTCGGGATGTATTAGGAATGCCCAAAAAAGAAGAATCTACAAACATGGAAGCTATCGACATGGGCGTACAATTGATTTTTATTCGGTGAGAGAGAATGGTGGTACTTTTCTAATCGTACATTATAAAGTTGAAATGTATATTGTTAAAGGGGGGATCCATTTATACACTAAAATCCAGATTTTTTTAAAACGAAGTTTTATGGTGTATATAGGGTAAAAAATAGCTGAAAAATTGATTCCGTGCACTTCCAAATTGTGAAAACGTTCTTTGACCCTGATTCAGGGAAGGAATCGGTGTATTGAAGCGAAAATCTTGGCATTTTAAACGGCAATTTAGCTTAATTTTCCACTTTCTCTGGAAATTTATGTCAATTTTTGATTCCCTACTTCAATTTAGTAAAACCAACGATGTAGTTTATTTTTATGCAGGTTTTATCGTGGTCTATGCTGAATTGACGGTTTGCGTGCAGGATATTTATAACGTACCCGATTTTACGTTGATTTTTTGAATTTTCTAACCTGTCTAAAACACCCTGGATAATTTTTTCGGCCAAAACTTTTATCTGGCAGATGTATCTCACCACAGAGAACATTTCTAGCGTGTTTTTGAACAAATCTGAGAAGTTTCAATTTTTGAGCCATTTTTATACCTGGGTACTAGGAGGAAGGGTCAAACAAATTTTTTCAAAAAAGTGCTAGAAATGTTCTCTGTAATGAGATACATCTGCCAGATAAAGATTTTGGCCGAAAAAAATTATCCAGGGTGTTATAGACAGGTTAGAAAATTTAAAAAATCAACGTAAAATCGGGTATTTGAGCTTCGAACAGGGTTTTGAATTTTTTGATGCCCGAAATTTGACTCGAAATAACTCTTAAAAACTTCCCCATTCGTTAGTTTCAATAAATAATTTCAATTGGAGCTCGCTCGAACAGTTTAAGATGCAGTCTATGCATAGATTAAAAAAATCTGGATTTTAGTGTATAAATGGATCCCCCTTTAATTTGTTTTGTGGTTTAATTTTTTGTATTTCTTAATTTCAATAAATGAATATTTGAGAACGTAATGTATGATAAAAACATTTAAAAAATGAGAAAATCGAATAAATTTATGAGGTGAGTACTAATCGAAATGAGTGCCGCATCTAAATCTTTTGGCCATAAAGCGGAAAAAGGAAATTATTTTGTTTTTGCTGCAGTGGCCAAGATTTTTTTGTTGATGTCAATAACATACTTTATAGTTTCCAATTGGATACAACCAGCCTAGATATCGAAAAATTACAATCCAGTTCGAAGTAATTTAAGTGCAATGTAAAATCGATCCGAACGATCCAGCTATTATTCATGAACGTTCAAAAAAGCCTCCTAATCCCGTTGTCTATTGAAAGATGACAATGAGTGGGAAAAATATTTCTTTGAAATGTCGTCATTCAAAATGCCAAGACAACTACGCTACCTGTTCGTAACTATCCTTTATTTCTGTATTCCGATCAATGCGAAACACTGATGGAAGTAAAATGAACGAACTTGCTACGGGAATGTCATGGTGATGAAAACCTGGCAAAGCAAATGACCTAGGCTGATTTGGAACGGCAGCTCCGAGAATTTAGCACAAGCTTAACGAACATTTTACAACGAATATAAATCGCAATAAAAGTTGTCTGAATTTCAATAAAATTTCGATATTGAAGCGATTTATTGTACACTACAAAATTAATTCTGTTCATTGTAAAAAGTCCGTTGAAAATGTCCACTTTTTCGTCGTAAAATGTCTTTTGTAAACGTTCTAGAACTATTTTTTTAAATGTCTTTTTATTATTGATTTATTGAATTGTGGTTTTTTGGTTTCATCTTTTTTACTAATCTGCTTTAAAAATATTGGATTAAAAGTTCCCGAACACTTTGAAATTTGATGCTAGAAATTTTATCATATTCTGAAAGAGTATGTTGAAAAACGATGATCCCCAAAAAATCATCGAAAAGTATTTTCAGGATCTCTGGCTACGACGGTTTCCTTCAGGATGTTACTCTACGGCGGCTCAAGTGACTACTGCGATCTTTCTTGCGACGGTTTCTAAGTTTCCTTCAACATATAAATTCTTTCATAAAAAGTGATGTTTTATAAAGTTGTTCCCCATTTAAAATTTCAATGAACTCGCTCATGCCATAAAAGTTTATATTGGCCGAGATATGGCCTTAAAGCTAAAAAATGGGTCAAAATCTTGCTTTATTTTTTAGGTTTAAGGCCATATCTCGGCCAATATAGACTTTTATGATATGAGCGATAGTTCATTGAAATCCTTAAATCATGTGGAACAACTTTATAGAACATCATTTTTTATGCAAGAATTTATGTGTTGAAGGAAACTTAGAAAGACCACAGTAGCAACCGTCGTAGCATCCTGAAGGAAATCGCCTTAGCCAGAGACTCTGAAAAATATTTTTCGATGATTTTTAGGGATCACCGTTTTTCAACATGCTTTTTCACAATATGAAAAAATTTTTTATACGGAGTCTAGCATGGAATTTCAAAATGTGGCATCTATACTTTTTCTAACTTTTTTTCTAACATACTTTTTCTAATATACTTTTTCTAGCATACTTTTTCTAACTTTTTTTAAAAAGTTACAAAAAGTATAGATGCCCAAAATGTTCGGGAACTTTTAACGCACCATGTAGTCGTCTTGTTGAGCATATTTTTTCGTCAGAAAAATTTTTTCGTGTGTGCTTTTTTTGAATTTGTTTATACTAAAGACATTATTTGAATTTAATTTAAAAATTGGCATTAGGTTGCTGTTTTCATTGTATTTAAAATCCAGCTTGTTTAATTATTAATACAGAAAAGGGAGCTAGATTGCTCAGTGATGATTTTTTTTTTTGCAAAATTTCCCCAAAAATCGCCTTCGTCCCCCATTACGTTGTTTTTTCGAAAAAATTCTTGAATTTTTAGCCAAAAAACAGTTCCGCAGATGCAAAATTTTTTTGAAAATGGCCATTTTTATGTTGAAAATGCTCAGAAGATCACGATTTTTGATTAAAAATTGAATAATTTTGGATATTTTGATGAAAAATCATAAGAGGACCATTAGGTTTTTGGACAAAAACATAAGAGGGACCATTAGGAAAAAATTTTCGACTTTCGGGGGGAGGGTCGACCTCCCTGAATACACTACTGCTTGTTTCCCCCTTCGCTACGTCACTGTGTGAATTCGATCCCATTGCCTATAAGTGGCTCTTATAAGTAGAGTCGCCAGGTTGTAACGTTTACGTTACAAATGTAACGTCAACAAAAAAATTTTAACGTCTATTGTAACGTCACCAAGAATTTTTTGTAACGTCTGTTTAAAGCATCTGGCAGCGCTACTTATAAGTCCTGCTAATAAGGAAGATGGAAACGGTTTTTCCATTTTGCCTGCTACTTTTTAGATTTCTGCACTAGTTTCGTGTAGAGCTCTCTATCTTGACTATACTTTTTATAAGACGCCAAAATAAGCTTATAAGAGACACTTTATAGATTGATCATCATCAGAAATGCAAAACACCGATGAAGTTAAACAAGTTATAGAGACGTTAAAAAGAAATGGCGACTTTGATAGTTTTCGAAAAGAGATTTTCGATTCTTTTATGAACGGGGTTAGTTTTTGTTTATAATTCTTCATTTTCTTGAATATTTTTCATGAAACTATTTTTTAATTCCCAATATTGCTTCATATAAATCTAGCATAAAACAATTTTAGGAATTGATGAAGAATATCTTATCAGAATGTGACGAATTGGTGCGTGAAACCATTCAAACAGCACCATTGGACTTGGATGCGGCACAGATGCGTAAACGAGTAAAAGACAAACTTGATAGGAAACATTTCACTCATCGGATTGCTGGTGATATTGGAAGAGTATATTTGAAAAAAACTATTATATAAATTTACTACTTTTTAGCTATTGCGCCAGCCTGCATCAACTTCGGCAATGGAAGCTCGTATTGAAGAATTATCCCGGGATGTATTAGGAATGCCCAAAAAAGAAGAACCAGTCAAAGAAGAATCTACAAACATGGAAGTTATCGACATGGAAGTCGATTCCATTGAATCTTCATCTCCTCGTTCTGAGGATAAAGAAGTTCCCACAAAAGAAGTATCCACCGTTGAAATTAAAAATAAGCAAATCGCTGAAACGAGCTTGGAAAGTGAAAAAGTTTCCCATTCAAATCTGACAGAGACAAGTAGTAATGAAATAATTGTTGAGTTCGAAAAGTGTCATACAGCAGTGGAAACTGAGTCTACAATTGCACAACCTGATATATATGATTCGCCAGAATCTCCCGTGAGAATTGCAAGTCCAGAAAAGAATCCATCTCCAGGTTAATATTGAATCTACAAGGTGTTCCAAAAAACCGCCATTTAGTAATTTTTAAAAAAAAATTTTTCTTCCAAAATGTCTCATTAGGGGTATTTTTATGAGAGAAATCGATTTCACGTATCGAAAAACCTTGAAAAAGCCTCCCAGACCATGAAATATCCAATTTTCAAGTATTAGGTTGCTGCAAAAGTAATGAGGCAAAAAGTTAAAGTCTTCTTATTCAATTTAGTTCTTATTCAATTCAATTTTAAAATAAAATCCAAAAATAGGCTGCATGGCTCAATTGTTTTGCTCTCGCTTTACTATTAAAAGGTTTGCTCTCGCTTTACTATTCAAAAGGCTCTGGTTCGACTCCCTCTTGAAGCAATTTGTTTTTGCGCGAATATTTTTTGATAAAAATTGAGGACCAAGCAAAAAAAAATTTTTCGAATTTTTTCCAGGAATCTTTTTCCTATTGTCTCTGGATGAAATTAAAACCAAAATTATAAAAAACGGATTTATTTTTAAAAAGTTATAATTAATGTGTTTTTGTGTTGAAATAAAGACTTTAACTTTTTGCCTCATTACTTTTGCAGCAACCTAATAGAAATTCCTACTGAAAAAAATGAAAATTTATATTTCATGATTTGGTAGGCGTTTGCAAGGTTTTTCGATGCGCGCAATCGATTTCTCGCATAAAAATACCCCTAATGAGTCATTTTGGAGAAAAAATTGTTTGAAAAATTTTCGCCAAAAAATTACCAGATGGCTGTTTTTTGGAACACCCTGTATCCCTGTATTATTGAACCATATGATATATGTTTTAGATGTTAATGACCCTGAAGAACGTCCCGCCGATTTAGATTCTCCAGATTTCGAAATACTTAGTGATGCAGAAAATCCTTCTTCGCCTCAATCTCCAGAAGTAATGCCGACAAAAGATGAAGAGATATTAGACACTGTAGAATATCCACAAACGGCGGCTGTAGATGCCCAAGAAGCTACAGAAGATGCACAAAATATCACAGAAATCCAAAATCTGGATATTAAATGCGAAAATGTTAATCAACTAAGTTCACCAGATTGTGCAGAAACAGTAGAATCTGCTATGGCAAATGTTGCATCGTCAATTTTTGAAAATAATTCACCGAAGACTAAAGAAGAACCAATTTCTGGGGTTGTTGATGAAGAGGGTAAGTCACTAAACAATTTAGGGTTGCACACAAGTTACGAAAAGTGACAATCCCAGGGATGCCAAGAACATTTGCTCAAAATCAGAAAATCTGACTTCAAAAATCAGATTTTAGAAACAAAAATTAGAAAATGCTAATTTTTCATTCTATTTCTTATAAATTTGACAAAATTTCATCTCAAAAATCAGAATTGACACTGAAAAATCAGCATTTTGCCAGATTTGACATCTCAAAAGAGCTAGAAAAAATTACTTTGTATCCGTAATTCGAGTAGTTTAAAGAAGGTAAAAAAATATAGAGATGAAATTATCAATCGTTCAGGTTTTTTGATATCGGATTTGTTCCATTTGAAAGAAGTAAAATTTTAGCACCAGTGGAAAAATTACAAGCGGAACCGGCGATTGTTATCAAAGAGAAAATCGAGAAAACCCCTCGAGAAAAAACCGGGGTGACGCCAATTCTAGTGGAGCAGGCTAAGGTGTTTAAGGAAGGTCGACTGGTTTCATCATCGCCTTCGTGCTCATCATCCTCGGGTAATTAACATATAATTGTTGGACTTATGCCTTCAAAGGAAGACCAGGGTTTCTAGATTTCAGTAGCGTAGCCAGAGGCTATAGCCCCTCCTGAAAAAATTTCCCTCTTGGTCCCTCCCCCTTATGATTTTGCCCAATATTTTTGAAAATTTTTCAAAAAACCTAATGGTCCCCCATTATGATTTTCACCAAATTTTTCAAGTTTTTCACCAAAAAAGGCCAAAGTTTGGCAAATTTAAATCTCGTTCAGGATGAGCTCGGGGTGACTCAAATCGCTCGGAATTGTGTTTTTCACCCACAAAAACCCCCTAGAACTAAAATCGGCTGAACTTAATGCTTAAAACTTAATGATAAAAATTTAATGACACTGAACTTAAAACTTAATGACAAACTTGTCGGTTTTTTAGTGAACTTGTCACTTATCAAGTGCCCACTTGTCAACTTTTTCATTTATTTTTGCTCACTTGTCACTAATCATTTGACACTTGTCACTAATCGAGTACAACAATCGACCCCAGGATCATTAAATTCAGCCGATTTTGAGTTCTAGGGGGTTATTGTGGGTGAAAAACACGATTCCGAGCGATTTAAGACGCCCCGAACTCATCCTGATCGAGTTTTTGAATAATTAATTCTCCACAGGAGACATTCCGAATAAATGCCCTAAAATCTATCATTTTTTAGATAGCAGTAAATCAAGTTCCCCGGACCCCGATGGAGATTCGATAAAATCTCTAATGAAAAATTTACCGTTGCCCATTTGGAAAGAAGTTGTTGAACGAGTTATAGGAAAGCTGACTGATCCGGAGTTGCAAACAGTCTTCTCATATGTTTCAAACCCGATACAGGTGCCGAGGAAAGAAGCTAGCTTTATGAACTTTTGTAAAAACAGCGTTAGCTCTAAAAAAGTACCGGACATCGAAGTGCATAAAAAAGCTTGGAATTTATTACTCGAAGAAGTTGCATCCAACCCCGAACTTCAGAAGTATCAAGTTGAAAATGTCAATCTTAATTATACCAGCAAGAAAAGTAGAAAAAGGAGTCATGAACAAGCGGCAAATTCGATTCATGTACGTTTCCGAATTTGAATTGAGTGGTCATCAGACGTGGGAGATGGGATAAGTGACCAAAAATGCGAAGTGGATCTATTACCCATTTCGCATTTTTAGCATAGACTCGAATGAAACGAAAGGTTTGAAACGATACTAATGAAACGACATAATGGAAAAAAGCAATAAAAAAAATTTTCCCATAGGAAAAATTCGTATCGTTTTATTCGATCGTTTCATCCACTTCGTTTCATTCGAGTCTAGACCCAAATTACGACGCTGGTGACAAGTGACTTCATAAGAATGCATGTCGTTTAATGCTTTATCTATAATTTTACCCCTGTTTAACTTTTTTTTCTTTTCACTATCCCTACATGCACTTTTAGACACGTGTGACACACCGGCACTTTCTTATGCCCCGAAATTATAGGCCATTTCCAATAACCGTCCGCCCTTCATGAGAATTCCAACAAATATCTCCAGCAAGCAACGTATTGGAAAATAATTTGCTTCATCGTTGTACATTAACCCTGAGTTTTTATTAGTATTATTGTTTTATGTTTGCTACTAGTGTGCTATTATTTTTATTTTTCACTTCGGGTTTACTCTTATTTCTAACTTTTATGGGTGTTTCTTATGTTTATTATTATTTAATAAAAATTTTAAGTTTTACACGAAATTTGTAGGAGAGCAACGAAGAATCAGCTGAAAATCAGGAAACGCCACGTTCTTCAAGACGTCGGCCAGTAAAACACAAAAAGCAGCAAGATTATGTTTATTATTAAAATGTAGATATTTGGCTCGAGGATGATTCGAAACGGATTATAGTTCGTTTCAGCTCCAACTATTAAAAAAATCTGGACCCAAAATTCAAAATCCGATGTCGGCATCCCGTCCGATCTGGCAAGTTAAGCAACGTTGGGCCCGCAGGTTCGATTCCACTAGGGCAAAAATTTTGACAAAAAACTTTTGGAGCAAAAAATTTTGCTCCATTCTTTGTAAGGAAAGTTTTTTTGTATCTCGAAATTTTCGCTCTNCTAGGGCAAAAATTTTGACAAAAAACTTTTGGAGCAAAAAATTTTGCTCCATTCTTTGTAAGGAAAGTTTTTTTGTATCTCGAAATTTTCGCTCTAGTGAGATCGAACCTGCGGGCCCAACGTAGCTTAACTTGTCAGATTGGATGGGATGCTAACTTCGGACTTTGAATTTTGGGTCCAGTTTTTTTATAGTTGGGGCTGAAACGGACTATATTCACAACACACTTGCACAACCCCCGTATTGGGCCGTACATTTGTACATTACGTATGTTCACTTGAGTCGAAAAATCTGAAGCCGACCCTTTTCCAATACAGCCATATATACAAGGGGGGGGGGCAAAAGTCCTCGTGTAAGGGGTGGTATATCCTCGCCTAAGGGGCAAAAGTCCTCACCAAGGGTGCAAAAGTCTTGACAATGTCAAAAACGAAGAAAAGGTGTTTTCACGTCCAGAATTGTCGAGAAAACACGTTTTTGAAATGTTAAGACTTTTCTCCCCCCCTCCTTGTAATATGAAATTCGCATATTTGATATATTGAAAATCAGTTTCGAATCATCTTAGAGGATATTTGATTGTACAAATTGATCTTTTGTAATGATAGAAGTTAAAATAATCATCTAGATAAATGATTCGATTTTTTTAGTCCAAAAGAACGTTTTTTATTATCAATATCAGTAAAACAATCTAGAAGTTTTCTCACTCGACCATTGCAAGGTCATTTCACCAATTCTCCAACAATTATGGCAAATACAGTCAATGTTCGATTAGAAAGGAAAAGATTGATTAGTGATCAATGAAAACTGAGTGCGCTGCCATAAACAACAAGAGAACGGGGAAAGCTAGAAGAATGGTGAGATTTCCCACTTATAGAACACATAGAGCGGCCAATGTTCGTGCATGGTCTGAAATATTTTAGATAGAAAAATGGAAAAGAAAATACTTTTATCTTGTTTTATTTGTTTGCGTGGTTTCATTCGCAAATCGGTCTTCGATTGTTTGTCAGTTTTTTATATATGTCAGTATATTTCAGGGATGCCAAGTGTCTTTATTAATAAGATTTGTCCTTATTTTGAGAGGCCAATTCTTTTTTTAAAACAAATTTTACTATAAATCTTTTTTTTTATTTATGATTTTGTTAAAGAAGTCCTTATTTTTTACCTATTTTTCAAAAAATTTCCTTATTTCCATTTTTCCGAACTTGGTATCCCTAGTATATTTGTTACATAAAATATTAGGAGCTAGTTCACTATTTATATCCCACTTATCATAGTCAAAAGTCAAACAATTTTTCTTTGAAATCTACTGAAAAACTTCTATTTAGGGGTTTTTTAATCGAAGAACACGTAGATGATGTTATTTTGCGCGAAAAACTAGAAAAAATACTGTAAAACTTCTTGATAGTCCATCATTTCACGTTACCCAGGTGCTCCAGAGAGGCGACGTTCCGGTGAGGGGATATGGGCCATGACACCCCTTATGGTCTTGTTGAATTGCTCATTCGAAAGTCGCAACTTCTCTTCCAATCGAAAATCTTGTATTTCGTGAATTGCCATCTTAAAAAACATAAAAAGTAATCAAATTGATCTGAAAAAGTCAACAACCCAATAAATCATCGAAAAAATATTATTAAAACGAAGCTCAAAACTAAAATTTCTAATTTTATACATTTTTTCTAGTTTTTCGCGTACAAATAACATCAGCAACGTGTTCTTCGACTAAAGAATCTCTAATCGAAGTTTTTCAGTTGATTAAAGAAAAATTCTTTGACTTTTGGATCATGATAAGAGAGACACAATAGTGAACTAGCTCCAAATATTGATTCCGGCAATATAACTTTTATTGCATGAAACAGACTAGGCAGTCCCAATTACACATGCATAGTAATAAAGTAACATAATCAAGGATACCAGTCAAACAATTTAAAATCTAATAGCTGAAATAAATGGATCACTGATTTATCACAAATTTTCATCTGCCTTTCGTATCGCGTGTTTCCTGGCAATCTTATATTTATAAAACATTAAAATTTTAGTTGATATACATTTCGAAAGTAAACGTTTCGGAAGTTCAGAACACATTTCGAAAGTGACTATCTGACTTTTAAAAAAACTTATCGAAACGAAAACTTTCGAAATATATGAGGTTTCACTGTACTTCTGAAATGTTAACTTTCGAAATATTACAAGGGGTCTAAATCACTTTCGAAATGTATATCAAGACGCAATTAGTGGAGGCCTTTATCGAATTGCCGTGAGACAATCGTGTCAAAAAACAACTTTTATAACACGTTTGATTGAAATTCAGGAAATATGTTTTATAGGAATGAATAAAATCCATCTTTTTTACGGTGTGAAATGGCACTATAGGCCTTTTTTCGTCAAAGATTTGTTTCTATTATAAAATTCTTTCCGATTGAATCCTGGCCAAAGGGGCAAAAAGTCCTGGCCAAGGGGGCAAAAGTCTTGGCATTGTCAAAAACGCTAAAAAAGTGTTTTCTCGTCCCGAATTGTCAAGAAAACACGTTTTTAAAATGTCAAGACTTTTGCGTCCTTGGCCAGGACTTTTTGCCCCTTAGGCGAGGATATACCGCCCCTTACGCCAGGACTTTTGCCCCCCCCCTTGTATACAAATTTCAAAGTAATAACGGGGAAAAAAGTAAGAGGGAAAAATCAAAAAGGGGGAAAAAGTAATAGTGCCCTATTTCTCGTGCTGTTTGCCGTGTTATTTTTTTAAATAGCATGAAACATTTTTGGTGATTTGCAATCAGCACGAGCGTGCTAGTTGTCCCATCGGTCGTGCTATTTGGCAAACAGCACGACTTTGCGATGAGTTAAATTGGTTTGAAATTCGCATAATGCAACAGCTCATCGCAAAGTCATGCTGTTTGCCAAATAGCACGACCGATGGGGCAAATAACACGCTCGTGCTGATTGAAAATCACCAAAAATGTTTTCGTTCTATTTAAATAGCACGTAAAACTCGTGCTATTTAAAAAATGTTATCCTTTTAAGTACCATATTTTTTAATTACTTTGAGATATTCAAAGAGTTTTTTTAGCACCCTAATAAAATTGAAAAATGGCTGAAGTTGGTGGATCTTATAAATCAGCACTTACTAAAGAGAAAGAAGATGAGCTTAGAAATATTGCAGCTAAGATTATGGCTCCTGGTAAAGGAATACTCGCTGCTGATGAGAGTACAGGTATGAAATTGCACTTTTTTATTCATGTTGTCAGTCCACAAAGTACCAACGGCCGAGCGCTTACGTGTTCACAGTTTCTCCGAGAGTGACTTCGAGCGGCACTTCCCGAGATTTTACTCTAGAGTAAAATATTAAAAAAACACAAAGTGAAAAAATTTTGTCTCCTATTTCGATGATTTTGGTGTCAATCGTCTTCTCTCATCACCCCCTACAACTTTTGTTTTAGCGTCGAGGGTTTAAATCTAACGTTTCCGAGATTGTCTGGACCAACTCACAGACCCACGTTTATAGTCCGTTTCAGCTCCAACTATAAAAAAACTGGACCCAAAATTCAAAATCGGCATCCCGTCCGATCTAGCAAGTTAAGCAACGTTGGGTCGAATGGACTATCGTAAGTTCGATCCCCATCCACTCCTCTCTAGTTGGAGCTGAATCGGACTATAATGTAGTAGGATAAAAGGGGGGGGGGTAAAATGAGTTTATTTAACCACTATTTAAACGTTTCCGATATGAAAGCCTAATTTAGGTACGATTGGAAAACGTCTTTCAGCAATAAATTTGGAAAATAATGAAACGAATCGCCGTAAATACCGTCAGCTATTGTTTACGACTCCAAACTTTGAGGAGCATATTTCTGGTGTTATTCTATATGAAGAAACATTTCACCAAGTAATTTTTTGTATGTAAATTTGGGAAGGGTGTTAGTAAGATGGAGTTGAAAATCAGTGATAAAAAAACTTTAGAAAACCGATGGCGGTGAACGTTTTGTCGATTTGTTGCGCAAGAAAGGAGTTGTCTCAGGAATCAAGCTCGATCTCGGTGTTGTTCCATTGGCTGGGACAATTGGCGAAGGAACTACTCAAGGTATATTGTTAATTGAAATGAAAGATTTTACAGGGTGTCCCAAAATTATGACAACTTTTTAATTCTTGCCAATGAAGCATTTTCACACGTCGGGAATACGTGCCACCGATTCTCCGTATAAAATTACTTATAGTCGAAATTTTTTCACGAGCAATTTGATTTAATCAGGTTCAGCGATATTGAAACGATTGGTCAAACATTAGAAAATTCAAAAATTTTCGAGAAAATTTGCCGATTCGACCTTTCCTGCGGTCAAAATTCAAAAATTCCTTCGAATTCAAGTTCCCCCCGTACCCGAAAACTCCCGAGTACAAAAAATTTTAAAATGGCCAAAAAACACCCAAAAAATTTTGCTCGAAAACAATATTTGTTCTTCATCGTTTCGAACATTTTACGTTTGTCGAAAAAATTTCTTTGCGATATCTCGCCTCAATCGGCCTCCTTTAAAAAAGTTGGCCATAATTTTGGGACACATCCTGTACATGCTATTTTTAGGACTTGATGATTTGGCTAAACGCTGTGCGGAATTTAAGAAAGGCGGTTGCGATTTTGCTAAATGGCGTTGTGTTTTGAACATTGGCTCACATACGCCCTCTCATGTAGCTCTATTGGAGAATGCTAATGTATTAGCTCGATATGCGTCGATTTGCCAGCAGAACGGGTTAGTGCCGATTGTGGAACCAGAAGTGCTTTGTGATGGTGATCATGATTTGGCTCGCTGTCAAAAGGTATTGTGATGATTTTTTTTTAGTGAATCTTGTACTACTTTTATATGATAGGAAACAAAAAGAAAAAATTGGGTTTTATCAGAACTTAAGGAAATTTTTGCCTAAAAAATCGTTATAGACAGGGTGACAAAGTGTTTTTATTAATAAGATTTGTTCCTATTTTGACGAGTCCAAATCTTATTTTTCGAGCAAATTTATTAGAAAATCTGATTTTTTTATTTGAAAAAATGCGAAAAATCTTATTTTTTCATTATTTTTAAGAAAATTCTTATTTTTCAAAAAAATGTTCTTATTTTCATTTTTCGGACTTGATCGCCCTGGTTATAGATAAATCTTTCTCCAATTTTTTGACCATCGCATTTGATTTTTTTTCATCACAAAAAGTAATTTGAAAATTTTGTTAGGTGACTGAACAAACTCTTGCTTACACTTATAAGGCATTGGCAGACCATCATGTTTTCCTCGAAGGTACATTGCTTAAGCCGAACATGGTTACACCCGGGCAGTCTTCACCCAAGAAAGCAACCCCCGAAGAAATTGGCCATGCTACAGTTGTCGCTCTACGTCGTGGTGTTCCATCTGCTGTTCCAGGTACAGTCAAACCTCACAACAGTGAATACGAAAAATTGAATATTTCATGGTCTGGGAGATGTTTTCAAGGATTTTCGATGCGCGCAATCGATTTCTCGCATACAAAATACCCCTAATTAGTCATTTTGAAAAATTTTCGCCAAAAAATGACCAAATGGAGGTTTTTTGGAACACCCTGATAAATCATTTTCTAGGTGTTGTNTGTTTTCAAGGATTTTCGATGCGCGCAATCGATTTCTCGCATACAAAATACCCCTAATTAGTCATTTTGAAAAATTTTCGCCAAAAAATGACCAAATGGAGGTTTTTTGGAACACCCTGATAAATCATTTTCTAGGTGTTGTATTCCTATCTGGTGGTCAATCCGAGCTCGAAGCGACGAAGAATTTGAATGCTATCAATCAAGTCAAACTTATCAAGCCATGGGGACTGTCGTTTAGTTTTGGTCGTGCATTGCAAGCTTCAGTGCTAAGAGATTGGCAAGGAAAAGATGAAAACATAGTGAAGGCACAGAAAACTCTTCTCCACCGTGCAAAGGTCAGCTGTTGTGAATTTTTGAAAATAAGTATCAAAATTTTAGGCTAATGGTGATGCTCAACTTGGCAAGTATACAGGTGAAGACGCTGCTGCAGCCGCAGCCGAATCTCTCTTCGTCGCAAAGCATTCTTATTAAGAACGAAAAGCGTTATTACAATTCTACGATTTGTGAATTGTTTGAAGATTTAATTTTCCTATCATATAGTTATAAAATTTCATAGTTGATTTTTCTAACTTTATATTTGAGACATGTTTTAAAGTTTTTATAATAAAGTTGGATTTTATCTACAGTTTATCTTGGCATATTTTAAAAACAAATGTCATGTTGAAAAAATTTTGTGTTTCTACTTGCCATTACGTTATTTCAAATATTTCGAGAGATAATTGCATGAAAAAATATTGATTTTGCATCCTTGATAGCTTGTTGTGTGTTACTTACATAGTTAAATCCGTAAGGATGATATTTTTTGCACCTAAAATCTTATTTTTTGATAGGATTCAATTTTTTGCATTAGAAAAACATTTTATGATCTAAAATTGCATGTTGAATACTCGAAAATGCGTCTTATTGAGTACTACAAATTCTTTTTTAGAATTTTTCAACAATTTCGATATTCTAAAAACGAATTTGTAGACTCAATAAAAACAAATTTTCGAGTACTCAACATGCAATTTTAGATTATAACAAATGTTTTTCTAATGCAAAAAATTGAATCCGATCAAAAAATAAGATTTTAGGTGCAAAAGAGTTTAAGTGCAAAAAATATCCAATCCGTAATCATAACAGGGTCGATCATCTTGTATTGCTTTTAAATTCGCGCTTCCCTGAATCACGATAGCGAAGCGGGAAGTAGTCAAATATCCACTCGTTTCCGAAAGTGTATAGACGTTCTTAAATTTGTTGCTTTTTATTTATTTAAAAAAATCCATTTTTGAAGAATCCAGGGTCAGGCAAACGTTTTCAGGGTTCGAAAATGCGCGCATTCGATTTTTCGCCTAGAAAAAACCCTAGAACAAGTTTCTGATCGATTTTATAGCATTGTGGTTGGGTTCATTTTGGTCAACTTTCAACAGCCGTGATCTCTAAAGGCTCGTTTACATACTCAGCGTTTACGCTAGCGGAAACTTTTTACTATTTAAACCTTGCTTTCCGCTAGAGTTTAAGCAGATTATGTAAACGAGCTTTATAAGAGAGTACTTTGTAGCCGCATTTCGAAAAAATTTTATTTTCACAAAAAGACCCTATTAGGGGTAATTTTATACGAAAAATCGATTGCAAGCACTCCCCCGAAGCGTGAAAACGTCATTTTAACCATGTTTTAGTAAAAACATCGATTTTTGGTTAATGTCTTAACTGCAACGAGAGAAATGTTAATTAGTATTAACTATATTAACCAAAATCGATTTTTTACTAAAATATGGTTAAAATGACGTTTTCACGCTTCGGGGTTGCTTGCAATCGATTTTTCGTATAAAATTACCCCTATTTGGGTCTTTTTTGTGAAAATAAATATTAAGCAAAAGAGCGGTTATTATTAAAACAAACTTTTCGAGAAAACCGAGCTTTGGATGTCATAAAAATTTTGTAAGGATACTTATTTTGATAATGAATTTTATCGATTTCTAGAAAGATTCGTTCAAAATCTCTTTTACCAAAGTTGTAGAGCTTGATTTCTTCTACAATTTCCTTAAAGATTACTTTTGATAAAAATCGATAAAACGAGAAAATCGCACAAAAAAGTAATAACCCCTTATAATTTTTTGACATCTCTGTTTTCTTAAAAAAGGTGTTTTAAACAAATACAACATGAAAACTTGGAATTTTATTTAAAACATAAAAGATACACACAAATTAGAACAAAACTTTTTATGGTCACCCTGTACATGTAGTCAAATCAGTCAAGCTTCTTAGCGCGTTGATTCATCCTTGATACACTCACCTGCTTCTTGAATTTTCTGGCCTAAATTTTTTATTGAAGACCTTTCTTTTAAAAAGTATATGTACAAACAAGCCTGGGGAGCTATTGAGGATCACCCCAAGGTCAAAAATCAAAAAAATTTTTCTAAAGTTGTTTAAAAATGACATATTTAGGGTAATTTTATGCGAAAAATCGATTGCGCGCATTCCCGAAGCATGAAAACTTTTTTGACCCTTAAAAATTGAAAAATACGTATTTTTACCAATATTTTCACATTTATTAACTTTAAACTTATTTTTTTCTGATTTTTAAGGGTCAAACAAAGGTTTTCACGCTTCGGGAATGCGCGCAATCGATTCTTCGCATAAAATTACCCCTAAATATGTTATTTTTAAGAATTTGACCCTGGGTGACCTCCCCCTGATCCACAATTGCTCCCAAAACTGCTTTATTCGCAACATCCTTGCCTGCTTGCTTAATGTTTTCGGCTCGTTCGTGCGCTGCATCGACCAATTCTTGTGCCTTCTCTTTGCTCTTGTCGGGAACTTCGCTGGCATTTTCAGCTGAAGCATTTCCAAGATCGCGGTCTTTCTCCTCGAGGTCTTCAGCCTTACCAACCAACTAGAAGTTGAAGCATTTTTTATACAAAATGTAAAAATCAAACATACTGCATCTTTAGAACTGCAAGCGGCTTGCTTAGTACATTCCGCAGCGCTTGGCAAAGTTTCCTTGGTTGCTTCGCGAATACCCGACAGTTTCTGCGCTGTAACTTCCTTTGCATAGCCAATAAGAATATGAATAAGGTAGCATAATTTCGTGAAGAAATAGAAAAGCTAAAGAATTTTTCAGGCTGTAGAATGTTTCGATACACAATATCGAAAAGTTTCGAAAGATATGTTTTGAAAGGTTATTTTCGAAAAGTTATTCTTGAAAGGTAACTTTCAAAAGATTTTTTCGAAACGGACATTTCGAAAAGTGTCAAAGGTACATCTCCACTTGTCGAAATCAGTTTCTAAAGTAACTTGTATAAATATCCGTTTCGAAATGTCTGATTCGAATATAACTTTTCAAAATTTCCGTGTCGAAATTAACTCTTCACAGTCATTTCTGTCCAAACATCCTACAGCCATTTTTCAAACATGAAAATTGATTGTGTAAAGCCAAATTATTAGACCTACCATATCCTTAACCTTTTCAGTATCTTTGACAAAATCGACCGCATTTGACAGCGCTTCCTTGGCTGCTTCGGTTACACTCGATGCCTTCTCAGCCGTGGCGTTGACCAATATCTGCTTGACCGCTTCAGTTGTATCCGCAATCTTGCATTTTGCCGCTTCTGTTACATTAAACGCAGTGTCCCTTACCATCTCCAAAACGGATTTAGGCGACTCACATTTAGGCGTATTTGGTTGTGACATTTTTACTGCTTGTTGAATCTAGCGTAAAATAGCTTGCTGTAAAAAGTTGTTTCAATAATTTTTAAAAGAAAAAAACTTGAAATCATTAAAGAGGAGGTAAACTTTGCACCAGCATCTCCAAAAACAAATTTAGGAATTTTTCTAGGGGTAATGTTATGCGAAAAATCGATTCCGTGCCTTAACGAAGCTTGATAATGCTTCTCTGATTCAGGGAAAGAGTGTATTTTATATTCTCGCTTCAATACACTCTTATTTTCCTGAATCAGGGAAGCATTTTCAAGCTTCGGGAATGCGCGCAATCGATTTTCGCATAAAATTGCCCCTAGAAAAGTAATTTTTGCAAAAATTCCAAAAAATTTTTTTTCTGCTGCAACGTTGGCACTAGGAGTTTTCTTACGCTTACAGAACAATGTTTATGAAAATTTGCTTACAATGGAAATGCGTTCAGAAACGTTCGGACGAGCGCCCGAACGCATCAGAACGCGTCCGAACGTTTCTGAACGCGCCCGAACACCTATTAGTGATGTTTCCGAACGCGCCTGAACGCAATTAGTGAAGTTATTAGTGAACTAAAGTCCGTTCGGGAGCCGTCCGAACGTATTAGTGGCGGCCCTTAGCAGTACTTAGTACTCATGAGTACTATCGAATGGTAAAAGAATTTTTACGAAAATTTTTTTAGACTCATCATACTTAAAAAATACGACGAAATAAGCGGAATTTTATCGTACTTTTTAAGTACGATGGGTCTAAAAAAAAATTTCGTAAAAATTCCTTTACCATTCGATAGTACTCACGAGTACTGACTAATAACATAAAATGTACGGCCCTAGGAGTTTCCTTTCTGTCGTAAGGAAATTCCGTAAGGGCATTTCCATTGTAAGCAAATTGTCGTAAGGACATTGTTCTATAAGCGTAAGGAAACTCCTAGTGCCGCAAAGTTTACCCCAAAAACTTTAGAAAAAACGATTAGAATATTTTCGGTTCTTTTTAGAAACTGTTTGCCTTTAAAAATTTGAAGTGAGCAAAACTGTCGAGAAAAAAAATCAGTGGCGGCGCTAGCCTCCATCACATGTGTTCAAAACCAGAAAAAGTCTGACCCCGGCAAGAAAAATGTTGGAAAATGCCCTTGATGGGGTTTTTCCATGCGAGGAATCGATTGCGCGCATTCCCGAAGCGTGAAAACGCTTCCCTGACCCTGATTCAGGGAATTGGGTTTTTGAAGCAAAAATTGTCTTTTTTCATATTTGTTGCGAAATGCAAAAAAAGACACTTTTCTCTTCAAAAACCCATTTCCCCCTAAATCAGGGCCAGGGAAGCGTTTTCAGAGTTCGGGAATGCGCGCAATCGATTCCCCTATAGAGGTAATTTTTAGAAAAATAAATTTTCGGATCTCAAAAAAGTGCACTTTTTTGGGCCATCCTAGGGTATAATTATATATAACTTCAAAGTGAATAGAAAAAGGGAGGTCGATAGCTCTGAACATAATTCTGGTTGCATTTTGTCGAGTAAGTGTTGGGGTAAAATAATCTAAGAGGAATTTTGAAAAAAACTCTCTCTTAATTTTTTATGCCGGTTTTACTGAAAAAAATCAGTAAAATCGGCATAAAACATTAAGGGAAAATTTTTTTCAAAATTCCTCTTAGATTATTTTACCCCAACACTTACTCGATAAAATACAAAAGGAATTATGGTCAGAGCTATCGACCTGTCTTTTTCTATTCGCTTTAAACATTGGCGTCAGACTTTTTCTGCCCTATGAACACATGTGTCCATGTTTGAGGGACACTTTCCCAAAAAAAAGGATCGCCACAAGTGAATCAGAGTTTTTGTTTCAATAACTCAAAAAAATTATCAAATTGGATAAATTTGGTGTCGTTTTGTTCGTCTCGTCGAGCTATAAAGAATGCCGTCTTTGCCTTTTAAATACATCCAATAATAAGCGTATTTAAAAAATGTGAAATTCAGGGTTTTCGTGTCAATACTCCAACTAATTCAAACGAGGTCAAGACGTCATCTCGATTTGAGATACGAATTTCGGGAAACTTAGTTGTAAGTCGAGACGTTTAGCGCGCAGCCTTAAATCCATTGCACTAGGTCCCGGATCATGCAGGCTTTGGCCCATGAGGCCCGTATGATCCGGGAAGGGACCAACGGGCCTACCAAGTTCTCACCAAGGAGGCAAAAGTCCTCGCCAAGGGGGCAAAAGTCTTGACATTGTCAAAAACGCTGAAAAGGTGTTTTCTCGTCCAGAATTGCCCTTGGCGAGGAATTTTATCTCTTAGGCGAAGACTTTTTGCCCTTATGCGAGGACCTTTGCCCCTGTACATTCAAACTCCGTGTTTATTTTTGAATCCCCTAATTTTAAAATAAACTATTTCTAGACTTCCCAAAATGACTAAACGTAAAAACGATGATGATAAACAACGACATAAAAAGCAGGCTCCTAAATCACCAGCTGCTGCAGCTCCTCCTGCGACCGAACAAATGGAAGTAGATGATGATGAAAATCCGCAGTCTCAAATTTTGGATGAAATTGATGAAGAGAATCTCCTAGACATGGAGGTCCCACCAATGCCCGAACCTGTGATGGCTTCTGATGGAACTGGAAAGCGTTTGATTATAACTCAAATGGAAGTGGAAAACTTTAAAAGTTATTATGGGAAACAAATAATTGGACCATTTCATAAGGTATTTTTGAAAGTTTCAATGCAATTGATCACATTTTTTAGAACTTTACTGCGGTTATTGGTCCGAATGGTTCTGGAAAGTCGAATGTAATTGACGCACTTTTGTTTGTATTTGGTTATCGTTCCACGAAAATTCGTTCAAAGAAACTATCTGTTCTTATTCACTCATCAGCAGGAAGAAATAATATTCCAAGTTGTACTGTATCGGCACATTTTAAGCTTATTGTTGATAGGGTAGTTGAATTTGATGAATTTGAATTTTTTTGTTTAATTTTTAGCCTGATAATACATCCGAAGATGTGCCAAATTCTCGATTTTTTATTTCCCGTACTGCTTATCGAGATAATTCTAGTAAATATACTTATAATGGAAGGACTATGCAATTTAAAGAGATCGCCAAACACCTTCGAGTTGTCGGAATTGATTTGATTCATAATCGATTTCTTATTTTACAAGTTAGCTTTTTTAAATTCTATTACTATAAACGTGTAATGTGTGTTGTCCTGAGGATCTCGGGAAAGCTTGATTTAAGCTCAGAATGCTAAAAGAAAAGTAGGGGACTATGAAATTTTTACATTTTTAACAAGAATTACATGCTTATGAAATATATTTTTAAAAATCTTACATTTTGCCAATCGGAGATTCTGCGAGCGACGGAGGAGCTCAGCATCCCAAAACTTGATAGGGATAATTTCAGGGTGAAGTTGAGCAAATTTCTCTGATGAAGCCGAAAGCCCAAGATAAAAATGAGGATGGAATGCTAGAATATTTAGAAGACATTATTGGCTCGAGCCGTCTTAAATTACCCATTGAAAAGCTTCAAGCTAAAGTGGAGAAGCTTCAAGAAGAAAGGGGTGCCCAATTAACTCGGTAAGAGGAAAATTTGCATCTTAGTAAAAGATAGGCATTAAAAATTCACACAAAAACAATATCTATGTGTTTAAAAATTGATGTTGAACTAAATTTTGGACTCAATTTTTCGAAGCTACTGCACTTTAAGGTAGTCACTTATAGGATCGCAAGTCGAAGAAAATGCCAGAATTTTGGATTTGTTGCAAAAAGTAATATTCTACAAAGTTGTTCGCCGTGATCTCAGGAATTCAACAAGCTATCTCTCTCAGCCCAATCGGATTTAAATTAACCGATATACGACTTCATGTTTTTCCCGTATTTTTTCATTTTAAGGCTATATCTAGGTCAATTTAAATCCGGTTGTGCTGAGAGATAGCTCGGTGAATTCCTGAGATCATGGCGAACAACTTTGTAGAACATCACTTTTTATGAAAAAATTTTAAATTCTAGCATTTTTCTAACGTCGACTTACGACCCTGTAAGTGTCTACCTTAAAGTGGAGTAGCTCTAATTTTTATTTTTTACTTAAAAACTCGTTTCTCTTTTAAAAAAACTTTTAAAGATTGAAATATGCTGAAAAAGAGAAGGATGAGAAAGAAGGTCCGGTGAAGAAGCTAATTGAACAAATCCGAGTTGAAAACGCTATAGCTTTGGCTAAAAATAAGATTTTTCATTTTAACAGGTATACTTAGGAAGCCAAAAATTTTCATTTTGTATTCGTTTTTTTAGGGTAAAAGTTGAAGATGAATTGGAAGAATTGCGCCCAAGATTAGTTGAAGTTCATGCATCTTTAGAAGAGAGTCGAACAAATTTGAAAGATGTTTTGGCACGCCAGAAAGAACGCAAAAATCAACACAAACATTTACAACGGTGTGTTTTTATGCACACTCTAAATAATTTGTTGCTAGACGAAAAAGTACTACACAATAGGGAAAATTTTTGCGAAAATGATGGCCCAGCCCCTCTATTGTGTAGTAACTCCTACTTTTTCACACTTGCCATTTTTATGAGCCAACTGATTATGCCTAGAATTTTTAGGAAGTATGATCAATGCCAAGAAGAGCATGAGCTTGCAACAAAAAAGCTTTCTGAAAATAAGCAACAGTTAGAGAAAGCCAAAAATGAAGAAACCCGTCTAAATGAGAAGCGTGAAAAAGTTGAAGATGATTTGAAGAAAGAGAACAAAAAAGTCAGTTATATTATCAGGGGGCAAAAGTTTGGGGACACCCAAATTTAAAAAAAAATTTGTAGGGAGTCAGGAAAAGTTTTAAGTTTGGGTGTTCCCGAACTTTTGTCGGTCTGTCCCCAAACTTTTGCTCCCCCCTGATAATATTTTTTGTGTAAAACTGACTTTAGATTACCGAATTAGAAGAAGCACCAGAAAAGGCTAAACCCAAAATCGCTGAGTTGAAATCTCAAATCGAAGATGCCAAACAAGTGATCCAAGAAAATGAGGGCATTGTACAGGAAAAGACTGCTGAATTTGACAAACGAACAGATGACTTGAAAAAGCAGAAGAAACAAGTAGAAGAACGAATAAGTGAACTATCCGGAAAAGAAGACGAGGCTAACAAGAATTTGGTGCTAGCACAAGAGGAACTGCATATGCTCCGAAGTGCAGACGATAGGGAGAAAACTAAACTTGCTGATATAAAAGATGCTTTGGCGGATGCAGAGAATTCTTTGGACACCAAGAAAACGTATGACTTTAGAATATGAAAAAATGAAAATTTTCGATTTTCGCTTCAATACACCAACTTCTCTACCCTAAATTCGGATAAAGGAAGCATTTTCATGCCTCGGGAATGCGCAATTGATTTTTTTTCCCGCATAGAAAAACGGGGTAAATNCAATACACCAACTTCTCTACCCTAAATTCGGATAAAGGAAGCATTTTCATGCCTCGGGAATGCGCAATTGATTTTTTCCCACATAGAAAACGGGGTAAATGATGCTTTTTCTGTTAAAATCTGAAAAAATTTTCGGACCGAGACTCCTGTCATTTGGGGTCGCTATTTGGAAACTAGTAACAAAATTTTTTCGAAATATGAGTCCTATGTGCCTAACTAATACCGATAGATAACTGTACCTTTACTTTTTTGTCCACTACTGACTATCATATTTTATAGGGAACTTCAAACCGTTCGAAATGCTCTTCCACGAGTCCAAAATGAGCTACAAGAAAAGACTGCTTCATTAAATCAACTCCGCCAGGAAGAAATCCAAGTAAATGATGAATACCGTGAAATTCGTTTGAAGTATGAACAAAGTCGAGAACATGCCGAGCAATCAAAAAGTAGCAACAAACTCTTGAATGCACTAATGGATCAGAAGCGGCGCGGCGAAATTCCCGGTATTTTTGGACGATTGGTGAGTTATGAATATTCGAATTTAAACCATATAAATTTTTTAGGGTGACCTTGGTGCAGTCGATCAAAAATATGACGTTGCAATCTCAACTACTTGTGGAGCTTTGGATTACATTGTCACGGATAACATGGACACCGCTCAACAATGTGTAGAATTTCTCAAAAAGAACAACCTAGGAATGGCTAGTTTCATAGCATTAGACAAACAGCAGCACTTGGTGAATAGTATGCGAAATAAGCCACAAACGTATGATTGTTTGAAAAAATTTTATCATCTAAAATGATCGGCTCTAGGTTCGAAACGGATTATTCGAATCCGATTTTCAGTGTGTAAAATATGCGAATTTCGTTTTATTTGTTTTATTTGCGAGCAGTGATGTTTTTTTGGTGACTTCGTATTTGTATTCGTACTTGGAAAAATCCAACTTCGTATTTGTACAGGGTGAGCCAAAAAGTACTTTTGCGTTTGTTGGCCAAAATTTTTTATAAGCGGTATATTTATGCGAAAATACCTCTTATAAAAAATTTGTTTCGCAAACAAACGCAAAAGCACGGTTTTTTTGGGTCACACTCTGTACTCCTCAGGTGCGAACACAAATACGTGTACTATTTCTGAACAACGGACACATTTCATGAAAATGAAATTTTTTTATAAAATTTTTTTAAAAATAACTCTTCTAGGGGTAATTTTATGTGGGGAATCCGAAAAAAATATTTTCGAAGCGCTAAAACGGTATCTAATAAGTCCGGGTGGGAAATTGTTATTTGCTTGATTTATTCATTTTTTGTTTTAGACCAGAAAACGCACCTCGAATGTTTGATCTCATTAAAGTTTTGGACGAAAAAATCCTGCCAGCTTTTTATTTTACTCTTCGAGATACTTTAGTGGCAGATGATATAGTTGCTGCTAATAGGATTGCATTTGGCGGTTCTCGTCGTTGGCGCACTATTACATTGAAAGGTGAAGTGATCGAAACCCACGGTAGTATGACAGGTGGTGGAAAGTCTACTAAAAGGTAGGATTTCTGTGTTATTAAATTGAGTTGAACGTTTAGGGGTCGCATTGGTCAAAATGTCAAAGTGGACACTTCCAAGGACAACTCCAAGGATTTGGTCGCGATGGAACGCCGAATGCAAGAGCTACAAGACCGATTAACTGATATTAGACGCCAGATTTCTGGGGTATTTGTTGGAATTTTTGATTTATGAGAAAGTTTTTTATAGCACGAACAGAAGATTACTGCATTGCAAGCGGATGTGGATAGAATGACACGATCGAATAAAACTTTGTCTGACGATATAAAGGTATGCATCGAAAATTTTGGAGCATACTAAAGAATGTGCACTTGAAAAATTAGGGGTGAAAGGCACTGGTGCGCTAGTACCTTTCAACCTGATGACACAAAAAAGCACCGTTGTCGGTAAAAAATGCTCCTAAAAGTGACGGTGTCTGCCAAAAACGTGCTGGCCCGAAATGGTAAGAAAAGTACCGTTGATGATCTGAAATGGTAAAAAAATGACAGTGCCGGCCTTTGCTTCATGACCATCTTTTCATTAAACACGATTTTATTGAAAATCAGGCAAAATTAGACATATTTTACATACTTGAACGAAGCCTAACTAAAAACTTTCTCGCTATAAAAAATTCCAGGTCGCACTTTTTGAAAATTGTTCCGCTATGTGAATTTCAAATCTTCGCAGAGACTATGTCTTAAGCACTAAACTTTTTATTAGCTCACAATTTTATGTTCTATAGTGTGTTAATCTTAATCTAATTCTGTTGAAATTTAGAACCTTGAAGACAAACTGAAATCTATGGCTAAACAAGTTTCTGCGCAAGAGCAAAAAGTGAAAGAATCTTCTGTTGATCAAAAGGCAGTAGAGGACGCTAGAAAACGTGTTGAAAAATTTCGAGAAGGTATATATTATAATAATCTTTCCTCAAACGACTAATAACCAAAAGGCATAAATTTTTTCTCACACTATTTTTTTCTCAGGTCGATGTCGTTGTAACGCCTACCACGATGATGTTCGCGATGTCACGACGACATCATGACGTCACGATGGCGTCGCGACGTCATAACAGTGTCGCGGCGTCATGACGGCTTCGCGACATCGTGTCGGCATCGTGGATTCATAACGGTATTGAGACTTCATGAAGGCATCATGNGTGTCGCGGCGTCATGACGGCTTCGCGACATCGTGTCGGCATCGTGGATTCATAACGGTATTGAGACTTCATGAAGGCATCATGTCGGCTGCGCGGCATCATGACGGCATCGTGATATCATGACAGTGTCGTGGCGTCATGATGGCATCGTGACATGAGAGAAAAAATTAAATTGTGAGAAAAAATGGGATCCATAACCAAAATTACGGACGGACTTTATACACTATTCTATTTTTTATTATTTTTAGAATCCGATGTCGCATCGGAACAGACGGATAAATATCGTACTGACTTTTTGCGCCTGAATAATCAAATCGAGGAATTGTACGAAGAAATTGTTGGCAAATACAAAACGCTACTTGAAGATGCTCAAAGAAAGAAAGAGACCAGTGAGAAGGCTATTAGCAAAGAGCAAAGCGCTGCAAATACTGCTGCTAGAAATTTGGCAAAGGCTAAAGCTCGAGCGGAAGAATTCCAAAACGATTTAGACGAGGCTGTGAGAAAGCTTGAGGAGTGTGCTAGTGAACAAAAACGTTTGAAGGACGCTATTAAAAGGGTCGTAGAAGAAGTTAAAGAGAAAGAGGTAGTAGTTATGCTCGAAATTCTGTACAATTAACCAGGGAAAATGTATTGAAGCGAAATAATCGAACGATAGAAAATATATAAATTTAATTATTCGTTTGGGATTGCGAAAAAACGCTTCTCTGATTTAGGAAAGGAGTATTGTGTATTGATGTTGTCTTTTAGGCCGCTTTGCAACAAGCCGATGTTGAATTAAAGGAAGCCCTAAACGCGAACACGGATTTGAACGACGAAGAAGTACGACTCCAAAAACAAATCGAAGAAATCGAGCGTGACGTTTCCAACTTAAAGGGTCAGATTGCACAGCACGAAAATGAGATTCGAAAATTTACAAACGATGTAAAAAACTGAGCTATATAGAATTTTGATTACGACTATCATTTTTTTAGATTAACGGTCTGAAAGTTTATCGAGTTCGTGGGATGTTCCGAATGCCTGACTCAGTTGTGAAACGGAATATGGACGACGAATTCTTTGAGGACACTTTCCGCGAAGAAATTAGCTTTGTGGAACAAGAAAAAGAGGTAGTTTGTGATTTAGGAGCTACTATTACACAATAGGAGAGGGGGCATCCAAGTGAAAAATTTTTTCTGTGAATGACACTTCTAGGGGTAAAAACATGCGGGGAATCTGAATTTGACATTTTCGAAGCGAAATAATGCTTCCCTTATTCAGGGAAGGCCTGTGTATTGAAGCGAAAAGTCGCAAAAATGAGATTTTTTGATACTTTTTGTTTCAATACAGACCTGATTTTACCCCTAGAAGTATCATTTACAGAAAAAATTTTCGAAAAATCCTCCTCCCATTGTGTGTAGTAGCTCCTAAATGTATGAAAATTCAACATTTTTGGCGGGATGGATCCTTTTTTGAACTTATCGGTCTATACAATTGGATTTTAGCGCACTTTACTCGAAGAAGAAATGGAGGCCGACCCCCAAGACTTTACAGATAAAACCGAAGTTCCCACCTTTGAAAAAGAGGAAGTTCGTGAATTCATCTTAGGTGATATTAAATTCCGTCTAGCGACATTGGAACAGAAAAAGGCTACATATAAAGATCCATTAAAGATGTATTTATTGGAGGAATATATGGAAAGAGTAAGAGATTTGGTTGCTAGCACCTTTATTGATAGTATAAATTTTGAAAACTTGCATAAATGCCATGTTTTTGGGTAGAAACTTATAGGGTGAGCCAAAAAACCGTACTTTTGCTTTTTTGGCGAAAAATTTTCAAAAAGGGATATTTCATGCGAGAAATCGATTGCGCGCATGAAAATACTTCTTATAGATGATTTTTGAAAGAAAATTTCACCAAAAAACGCAAAGTACGGTTTTTTGGCTCACCCTGTACCAGAATATAGATTTGACATAATTAAAATCCCAAATTACTCCAAATTTTACCGTCAAATAATTTTTTTAGCTAGAAAAATACGAAAAAGAATACACGAAATTGCAAGAGATCCAAGAAAAACGCGACAAGCACCGCGAGTTCTGTGAACGATTGAAAAAACAACGACTACATGAATTCATGGAAGGCTTTTCGAAAATTGGATTAGCTCTAAAAGAGCTCTACCAAACCATTACAATCGGAGGTGATGCATCATTGGACTTGGTCGACACATTGGACCCATTTGCCGAAGGAGTCACTTTTGCGTAAGCTAGATTCAATTGATCAGTCAGAAAAAATTAGATGGGATATTTTTGTTACACAGCCTCGGTTCTAGAATGATTCGAAACGGATTGTTAGAAACCGATTTTCAACGTATCAAATATGCGAATTTCGTGTTATATTTATGCGAATAGATCCATTTCCTGAGCCACAGTCTCCACTACTCATAATACAGTGTATCTCAAAATAATGGGAACACCTGTAAAATTTTGTGTTTACATGTCATTTTGAATTTTTTTTTTCCTGAAAACATAACAAAAACAGCTTTTGCTGTCAACTTCTGGCACTTCTTGGACTTGAATGGTTTCAGGACAATATCTTCACGAAGAATCCTATAGACAAAATCTTTCGAAATTACCAGTTTTTTTGGCCAAACGCCATCTAGTAATTAGTGCTTGTCTCGAAATCGTTGAAACGAATTAGTGGAGGCCCTTTGACGGTTGGCTGGGATCATCGATGTTCTTTTTCTACCTCTTCATGTTCTATCTTCATTGATTCTGGTTTCTTCGTATCGCTTAATATTTTTGAACATTTTCGTTAACGGAATACAGAAAGCTTGAAATTTTTCGTTTCGGAATACCTCTTTGATGCATTCTAATAATAGCAGGTCTTAATTCCTTCATTTTTAGCTAAAAAAAAGAGATAAGAGACATTAAAAAAAAGAAGAAAATCATGTATAAAAATAAAAATTTCCAGGTGTTCCCTTTATTTTGAGACACCCTGTATTTTGCNATAAGAGACATTAAAAAAAAGAAGAAAATCATGTATAAAAATAAAAATTTCCAGGTGTTCCCTTTATTTTGAGACACCCTGTATTTTGCCTTCTATTATTCGTAATTTTAGTGTCCGACCGCCGAAAAAGTCGTGGAAGCAGATTACGAATTTGTCCGGTGGTGAGAAGACACTTTCATCGTTGGCCCTAGTCTTTGGTCTACATCAATTTAGGCCAACACCGCTTTATGTAATGGATGAAATTGATGCCGCTTTAGACTTCCGAAACGTCTCAATTATTGCACATTATGTTAAGGTATGGTTCAAAAAATTTGGTACTTGTCATTCTTGCCCTTGATTTATTCTTTTGGCTTTACTAATCGAACCTATTTTAGGAACGTACAAAGAATGCCCAGTTTATCATAATCTCCCTGCGCAACAACATGTTCGAATTGGCGGACCGTCTCATCGGGATCTATAAGACGTTCGACTGTACCAAAAATGTGGTAGTGGACCCGAAAACACTCGCCTTAGAATATCAAGAAGAGCGGCAAAAACTCGAAGAATCAAGACGCCAAGAGCGTAAAAAGAAACGCGATACGCAGCAGCACCAAAATCTTATAGAATCGCCGAATGTCATTGCATTGAAACGCAATCGNCAAGACGCCAAGAGCGTAAAAAGAAACGCGATACGCAGCAGCACCAAAATCTTATAGAATCGCCGAATGTCATTGCATTGAAACGCAATCGAAACTCCGAAGTTTTGAATCCAGTGAATCAAGATCTCTGATTTTTGTATATTTATTGTTCACCTAGGTCTATATATATTTTGCTTGATTAATGTTTTATCTATTATCATATTGGGTTGTACCATAATTTTCAGGCTTTTGCTACTTGAATGAAATCTTTACAAAAATGACTATGTATGGTTTTTTTATGAGAGCAATCGATTTGCGCATTGTTTCGATTTTTTTTCAAAAGATTTCGATTTTTTCAAAAGCCCGAAAATTATGGTACAACTCAATAGTTTTTATCACAATCTTGTTTATTATTAGCGTGTGTAAAAATTTAACTTATTTACGAAAAATAAAGTTCCAAGTTGAGGAAGTTCTGGTTAAAAATTCAATACAAATTTTAAAAGAGCGGCAAAAAACTCGAGCTGGGAATGCGATATATATTGCAAGGCATGTAAAAACTCAATTCCATAGAGATGACTAAACAAGTAAATCTTTTCAGGGTAAAATGAGATTATTTTCTGCAAAATTTTCTACAGTGAAAATCACGAATCCTACTATAAACGTGTAATATAAAATCCAGACGATAACGCTTGATTATAAGCCTTAATGCAAAAAAGTTGTGTATATTTCTCAAAATGTGTATTTCTGGGCCTGAAAAATATCAGGGGGCAAAAGTTCGGGGAAAACGTCCAAAAGTTCGAGATAGACCGACAAAAATTCGGGGACACTGCCACTAACGGATTTTGCTTTTTTCGGTGTTTTCAATACAAAAAACACAAAATCCAACAGGGGTAGTGTCTCCGAATTTTTGTCGGGTGTCCCCGAACTTTGGACGTTTTTCCCTGAACTTTTGCCCCCCCCCTGATATGACCAAAATATTGATTGTTCATACTTGATAGCTTCCTGTTTGTTATTTACATAGTTATCAGGGGGCAGTAGCGTATCCAGGATTTTGATTTTTTCGATTTCGGGGGGGGGGGGCGAAACCCCAAAAACCTCATTTTTTCGAAAGTTTACCTATTTTATCCATTTTCTTCAGAAAATTTTCGATTTCGGGGAGGCTGCCCCTCCCAGCGTGCCTGCCCAATGGGAGGATGTCACCCTCCCTAACTTCGTCGTAATCGGTCAAAAAAAGGGGAATTGGAGAGCGCTCAAATACAAGGAGAAGTCCTGGAAAAGGATGTACGAAGTTCTGACATGGGATGCAAAAAGTCCTTGTATAAAATGCACATAGTCCTGACATAGGAAAAATTTTTAGTTTTAATGAATTTACAACAATCTTCATCACGAAGGGGGCGTTAAATCGAGGTTTGACTGTATTGGGAACTTGTCAGGACTTTTTGCACACATGGACAAGGGTAATAGAGCTTTTGGCAACGCCACTTTTTTTTAAACTTTGGCGTTGCCAAATGCTCGTTGCCAAAAGCTCTAGTACCTGGACAAGACTTTTTGCATCCCATGTCAGGACTTCATACATCCTTTTCCAGGACTTCTCCGCCTCCTGTACCTTTTTTCCATTTTTTCGGGAATATTTTTTCACAAAATCAGTATTAGACCACTTTGGTGAATTAAATTTCGCGCTATTTCCAATGCCAAAATGTTTCTATTTCATAATATGATCATTTGCTCCTTCTATACATTTTTTTAACGTAAAACAGCTTATCAAATTTTTTAAGCTTTTAAAATGTCTTTAAATGGATTTGAAGAAGCCGACCAACAGGCCTTAATTCCAACTGTACCCCAATCTTCAAATGAATCTAAAGTGGTGCGCTTGGGCGCGAAAGTCCTCGAGACAAAGAAAGAAATGCGAAAAGTTCTGACAGAAGAAATTTATGTCGACAATATGCAGAAGATTATTGTAAGAGACTATTTTCCGGAATTGCCCAAGCTGAAGGCTCAAGCTGAATATCTCGATGCCGTAGCAAGAAACGACCAGGCGAAGATTCGTGAACTGCAAGTCCGCTATAGTACAAAACGTACAGATAGAAGAACATCGCCTTCTGCTAGACCTAAAACTCCCAAAGCCTTTGACGCTACTACACCAGGACCGTCGGGTTCAGGTGGAACTGATCTTCCATTTTCTAATATAGAAGGTGACAACGCAAGTGTGGTACGTTGAATTTGAGTACAGGGTGTATAAAAAACCAGAATTTGGGCGATTTTTTTCATGTTTTTTCGACTCGGAAATTTTTTTTCAAAAATCCTAAAATGATCCATATAGAGATAATTTTATGCGGGAGATCGATTGCGCGCATTCCCGAACCTTGAAAATGCTTCTCAGATCCTGATTCAGGAAAGTAAGTGTGTAATTTGTATTTTTCGCTTTTATATACACACTTATTGTCCTGAATCAAGATCTGGGAAGCATTTTCAAGCTTCGAGATGCGCGCAATCGATTTCTCGCATAAAATTACCCCTATATGAGTTATTTTTAGGATTTTTGAAAAAATGTTTGGGTCGAAAAAACATGAAAAAATTGCCCAAATTCCGGTTTTTTATACATTCTGTAGTATTACCTATTTTCAGGATGCCAAAAAGAAGAAAAAGAAGGTCATTGACAACTTGAGCTTGCAAAAATACATGGATTCATACACCAGTGAAGACAATGCGTCGTTCGAAGAATTGGCCGAAATCCATCAGCGTCGTGAGCTGATCAAAAATGCTTGGATGTACGATGCCGAAGAGAAGCACAATAAGCAACTTGTTTATAGAACTACGCGAGCAGTTTTGCCAGCTGACGAATCTGCTATTGCTATTAGAGATCGTGAAAGTATGATGTATAATGTTAGGCGGAAATTAAACTAATTTTTTAGGAGAGCGACCAAATGATATTGATAATTGGGAGTATAAAGCTAGAAATCCAGTACTTTTTCACCCAGAAGATGCACCACTTACAGTGGAAGAGCACATTCAAATCATGAAGCAAAACGAAAAGATTATCAACAAAGAAGCCACTCGTTTGAATGAGAAAACTATACAGCAGCCGCATCAGGTAGGATATAGTGATGATCAATGTTACAAAAAGTGATCATTTTGTCAAAAATGCAAATTTTGGGCATGATAAAAATGTTTGCGGTAAAAATGGTGACAATTGGTCCACCATTTTTTTCTGTCAGGCTGCGTTCAAGCATGACAAAACATGTAACTTTGCCTGATTTTCAATAAAATCGTGTTTATTGAAACGACGGGTCATGAAGCATTAAATTTTATTGGTCGAGAAGCAAAAAAATCAATAAAATTTTATGCTTCATAACCAATCGTTTCAATAAACACGATTTTATTGAAAATCAGGCGAAGTTACATTTTTGACAACTTTTTTGATATGCGTGAACGTAGCCTTAAAATAGTTCTCTTTTCCACATCGGTGGAAAATCATGCGGGTCTATTTATTATTTTTAGTTCAGTTTGTTTATAGTTGTATCATTTTTTCGATTAGTTTTTTAACTACTTACAATATTTGTTAGCAGTTTTATGATTGGATTCTCCTATTTTGAAAAGAATTTTGTATCATTTTAGAGAGCAATGGGGCCGCACTTGTGTCCATTAGGTTGACATACAGGGTGGACCAAATTTCTTTTACGCAAAAAATGATCATAACTTTTTTCAAATAAATCCATTTTCGATAATTCTTTTTTATTTTCATCCAGAGACAATAGGAAAGCGATTCATGTAAAAAAATCGAAAAAAAATTTCAAAATTTTTTCACTTTTTTGCTTGGTTAAAAAATCGAAAAACGGAACACGAATCCGAAGAAATTTTTTTGATTTTGACGAGAAAGGGTCGAATCAGCCAATGTGAAAATTGGCCGTTTTGAACCTTTTCTTTGGTCAAAATCAACAAATTCCTTCGG
This sequence comes from Acrobeloides nanus, assembly GCA_900406225.1. Classification (NCBI taxonomy): domain Eukaryota; kingdom Metazoa; phylum Nematoda; class Chromadorea; order Rhabditida; family Cephalobidae; genus Acrobeloides; species Acrobeloides nanus. The sequence continues at coordinate 35,550 of OZJO01021581.1, forward strand.
ATTCGTGTTCCCCATGTCGAAAAACTCCGAATACAAAAAATCAGCCGATTGTCTGTATATCAACCTTCAATTCACCTGCTAACCAGTATAAAAATTTTTTGAAATGTTATTCCCGGTTAATTTTTTTCGCTCAATGCCAATTATTCATTTTTAACTTCGAATTTTAATTTGTCGTCTTTCAGGGAGCTTATAACTTTATGAACTTTTTTAAATTTTGAGCGGAATAAATTTTAAACTTTGATATCTAACAATCATCACTAAATGTAGGTATAAAACAAAAGGTAGTTTTAAATTGTGCTAGGAAATTTGTTTGTGATAATATAGGGCAAAATAAACTGGTCATCTGATATTTTCAATTAAAGTTTTAAAGAAAATCTTTTATTGAAAACAAACAAAGAAAAATAGAAAATTAACAGAATTCATTCAAAATGGCTTCCTTGCGCTTCCATAGAAGACTTCAAACGCTTTAGAAAATTGTTTACTTTTTTTGCCAAAGTTTCGACACTATTCTCTTTCCACGCCTGCTAAATACACGCTTGCATTACGGCTCCTCGTAGGCCACCCGTACGTTTGACATGTACGATTGACCGTACAATTAGGAACGCGCTCTCAATGATTCGACGTTGTCGCATGGCTTAGACCCTTTCTTCGAGAATGCTCCACATAGGATAATCCAAAGGTTCAAATCGGGTGAATTTGGAAGAAGCCACTCGTCTCTTGTAATGAAATCTGGGCATTCTTCCGACAACTTTTCTTAAGTCTCGTTTGCCTTGTGAGCTGGAGCATGCAGAATCCTGCTGAAGCACCATTCTTCATCGCCAAAATAATCTCTTGCCCAAGGAAAAAACATTAAAATAAAGTTTCGGATATTAAATTTCAAAAAAATAATTGTTGCAATAATTGAAAATATCAAGTGACCGGTTTAGTTTGTCTCACCCTGTACTACGATGTCATAAAAATTCTAAAATCTTTTTTATTGTTTAAAATGTCATAATTTTATTCGCAGATAAAACAACCTCAATTGGCACTAATTAAAAGTGAATGTTAACACGGAATCAATATTTTAAGTCTATAAAGATCTAGATCTTTTCGATTTACTTTTTGGCAAATTTTTTAAAATAGTGCTAAACAAAAAGTTCTAGATAAATCACATGTATTGCATAAAGATAACAATAGAACCTTCAGAATAGAATAGTTGGCAGACAATCAAAGTGCACTTTTTTGTAACTAATGGATTAGCCAGATCCCCAAGAACAAGTGGCGATTTTTTTCAAAAAATGATCATTTTGAAGAAGATTGTCATGTACAATTGTAATTCGTTTTTGTAAAACAACTTGAAGTTTTTGCCGAAAATCACTTTTGGCAAAATAGCCATTTTTAAGATTTTTGATGAAAATGACATAAAGCAAAAAATCTGTGAAAGAATTAATGAAATTGAAATTTTTCATTTTTTTACTCACATGCAGTCCTCCAACTGGCTAAGCCACTGGTTATAATTGAGCAGAGAATAATGTTATGTACAAGATTGAGACCATAGATTGTAAGCAATGAAAAAGATATAACCACATAGTAACATAGCGAAGAAATATCGTTACGGACGATGAAATCTAAAAGTTCAATGAAATCTAACTAGATTATCAAATGGGATCTAACAACATACCTTGTGAATATCTTGGATTCTTCATGCACGTTCATTTCGGTCGCTTTGAAATCATTTAATTCCTTCCGAATTTGAGCCTAAAAATGTGGGGTTAAATTTTTCGCGATTAAAAGCGTATAAAATCCAAAAATTGAATAATTTTTTGATGAAAATTGGTATTTTTGGTCATTTTTTGATGAAAGGTAAACATATTCTTACAAGGAAACTGTCAGTACATGTCCATCAAAATTTTTTTCGAAACATAGCAATTATTGTAGAGCATAGTCACTTTGCCTTTAGAAAAAGTAAAATTAACGCGCCATTCGTTAAGCCTAAGGAGATAGAGCTTATCGAAGTTTAACTTAAAACTCACTATCACTTAGTTTGAAAAGACGCTTATTGTAAATATGCATCGGTGGTGCAGTGACAAAGCAGCGGCTACTTTGAAACAACTTTGCGCGGGTTCGAATCACTTAATCTTATTAATTTTTACTTTGTAAAATAAAATATTTGAAAAATCTAAAGCGCCAAACATGAATCGAACACGCAAACTAATAGCAAAGCAGCCGCTGCTTTGTCACTGCACCACCGATGCATATTTACAATAAGCGTCTTTTCAAACTAAGTGATAGTGAGTTTTAAGTTAAACTTCGATAAGCTCTATCTCCTTAGGCTTAACGAATGGCGCGTTAATTTTACTTTTTCTAAAGGCAAAGTGACTATGCCCTACAATAATTGCTATGTTTCGAAAAAAATTTTGATGGACATGTACTGAAAGTTTCCTTGTTAGTTAGCTCACACACGCACATATCTATTGTAGTTGCCTAGAAAAAATTACCTTATCAAAGGGTGTTAATCGTGTCCATGGTTTGTCGGCTTTTCGATCATATATCTCGGCTTCAGTAACTCTTAAAAAAATATTATTTTTATAAATTTAAAATAAGATTACTCCACATAGTCGCTGAACTGTATAATCTGCTTATCCTTCAATTCTTGAATGGTCGGCCGGAAACTCAACTAAATTTGATTTATTAGTCAGCGTAGCAGTGGCGTACCCGGGGTGGTTTCCCGGATACGCCACTGCTAAGAGACAAATTCTCCACTTTTTTGCATAAACAGTTTTGAATTTAGTTTGTATGAAAATTTTTAAAATCGGTTCGAACCGAACCGACTCATTTTTTCGGTTCTCACAAATTTCTAGTTTTTAAAAAATACCTTTCTCAGAAGCATTTTCCTCGTTTCTTCCATAGTCCTTTTTGTTATAGACTCCGCTTCTTCATCCTTTAGAATATTACGCTGCTCCAGTTCGTCGGCCGTTGGTCTCTCGGACAGCTTCCTAAACACATATCCATAAAAGTAAATTCTCAAAAATCATGCGCTACCTTTCTAGCTTTATGCTCACTCTGTGCATAAGACGAACTCTTTCTTCTTTGGATTGATTTGGAATATCATCCACTGGCTCAGGCGCATCCAATTTCTTGGCCAATGTATCCCGACGCTGAACCCGTTTTGCCCAGGCACCTAAAATACAAAATTACAGGGTGTTCCAAACAAAAAAAAATCGCCATTTGAGCATTTGGCGAAAAATTTTTCTCCAAAATGACTCTTTAGGGGAGAAATCGATTGCATTTTATGTGAGAAATCGATTGCAAGCAATCCCAAAGCGTGAAAACGCTTTCTTAAGCCTGTTTTTTTGATAGAAAATACTGATTTTTACTGGAGAAAAACATGTATAAAATACTCGAAAAACCAGTAATTTCCAAAAAAAATTGCTTGAAAAATTTCCCTCAAAAAATGCTCAAATGGCGGATTTTTTGGAACATCCTGTAATCATTGAAACAACTATTTATAACTTACTATATGAAGCAATATTTTCTTCCTCCTCATCTGAATCGACACTCCCAGACCTGGAAAGACTCGGGACAATCTTCGATGAAATTGCCGGGTTGGTGCTATGTGGCAAGCCATCATTACTATGAATAGAGCCCCATTTATTTATAGGCCGACTTTTCGTGTTTTCGTAACTAGATGCTTTTGGCATGAAAACTTGATCATCATCATCACTTCTGTACTTAATATCGCTATAAAATTGATCAATTTTATTCCAAATGATTCTGTGCATTTACCTATCAGAATCGCTATCATCAGTTAGTCGGCTTGGTCCAGGATTCGCATTGCTGTAAAACAGTTGGTACTACTAAGGATTAGCGAGACCCCACGTGATTTTTTTCAAAAAATTTTTTTAGCCTTTTTTGGAAATGATCTCCCTAAGAGTAATCATCTTTCAATCGTGTTATTCATCTTTTTGATTGCCCGAAGAAACTCGTTTTCATGTTTTATCAATGCTCGCAATTGAGTTTATGATCCATGAAGTAGTCCCATTGCAATATGCCAGTAGAGAGGTCAGACCCCTAGAGGTCATTTCCAAAGAAAAGCAAAAAACATTTTTTTGAAAAAAATCACGTTAACGTGGGCTCGCTAATTCTTAGTAGTACCAAACAGTTGATTAAATGTAGAAAAAATTCAAATGTACCCATTAGTGTTCTTTAATGCAGAATTTCTTTTTTCCGACCTTTTCTCTCTTGGACGACGTAATACAGGCTTGATAGGCTTTTTAGCCAAATCTGGTTCTTTTGCCGGTATTTCTTCAAAAACAGGTGCAGCACGCTTAGGGCTGCCATTTAGGAAGTCCATCACTTGAGATCTAACAAATTCTTCACTTGGTGTAGTAGCGTTGATTTCACAAGTTAGCGGTCCTAAATGGGTAAAATCAGGGGGTGCTAAGTCTGTTGATTCTTTAGAAAAGTGCTGATTTTTTAGATGTTAAATCTGGCAAAAATGCTGATTTTTCTGTGTCAAATATCTGGTTTTTGAGATGCAAAATTTAGTCAAATTTATAAGAAATATAATGGAAAATTNGATCTAACAAATTCTTCACTTGGTGTAGTAGCGTTGATTTCACAAGTTAGCGGTCCTAAATGGGTAAAATCAGGGGGTGCCAAGTCTGTTGATTCTTTAGAAAAGTGCTGATTTTTTTAGATGTTAAATCTGGCAAAATGCTGATTTTTCTGTGTCAAATATCTGGTTTTTGAGATGCAAAATTTAGTCAAATTTATAAGAAATATAATGGAAAATTAGCATTTTGTTGATTTTTGCTGGATAAAATGATTAGATAACAGAAAAACTAACCAGTTGGAGATTGTTCTGCCAGTGATTTTTGCAACCCCAAACGAAGTACTACTGGTGGAGATCGTGGGCTTGTCAATGGTGAATTTTCAGCTTCTGTAGAGTAGATAGTGTTTTCCTACAAATGATCTTAAGTAACAACAATCTAATGCGGCTCCTCGAGGTACTACTAGTAGGACTAACTTTTCTTAAATTTTTTTTGAAAATGGCCCCTCTAGGGGTAATTTTATGCGCTGAATACAAAAATCTCACTCCTGGAGTCTGAAAATGCTTCCTGGACTCAAGGATGCTTGATTTCCAGCCAAAACGGCCAATAATTTTTATCTAGAATCACATGCCCACTAATCTCAGATATATAGCCGGGAAAAGCATTTCCAGACTTCGGGAATGTGATTTTTGAATTCAGCGCATAAAATTACCTCTACAGGAGTCATTTTNATGCCCACTAATCTCAGATATATAGCCGGGAAAAGCATTTCCAGACTTCGGGAATGTGATTTTTGAATTCAGCGCATAAAATTACCTCTACAGGAGTCATTTTTAAAGAATTAATTTTTTCTAGAAAAATGGGTCACATGAAGACAAAAAAGGAGTCAAAACCCGGCCCCTTTTCGACCCCTGGTGGGTCCTCCGAGCTATTACACAAAATTTGAAGCAAATAGAAATCAAAAAAGATAACCAAAATTGGCCAAAATTCAATTTTTGGGGTCAAAATTTGGTTTCTGGTCAAAATTCGACTTTTTGGACAAATTTCAATTTTTTTTGGTCAAAAATTTTTTTTACCATTTTTCGCTTCAATACTCAATACGCCTTCCCTGAATCAGGGAAGTGTTTTTTCGCTTCGAAAACGTCAAACTTACTTTATCGGAATCTATAATCAAGACTTTATGAACTTTAGGCACATCAATCTCTTCTGTTTTCAAAAATATTGTCGGTGCAACCAATGGGCGTGATTGACTAAAAATTTTACGAGTTTATTTATATGCATTAAAAAGTTGGATGAAATGATTGGTTTTAATAAGTTTTCATATGGATTAACCCCGTTTACAACCCCACCAATTTATCTCAGACTAAAAAACCATCAAAATATTTAAAAAATACCATGAACTCAATACAGTCAAAGATGGAGCTCGTGAAACTTCAGCTGGAGTACCAACCGGTGAGCAGAGAGCATTAGTGGGTTGCGCAACTAAAGTAATAAAATGTTAGGTACTAACTAAGGATTAGCGAGCCCACTCACTTAACGTGATTTTTTTCAAAAAAATTTTTTATGCTTTTTTCTTTGACAATGACATCACTAGGGTAACTTTATGTGGGAAATCGATTGCGCACATTTTCGAACCTTGAAAATGCTTCCTTGACTCCAATTCAGGATGTTGTATTAAAGCAAAAATAGTCAAAATTAGAAATTTTTCAATTGGCAAAACATGAAACCGAGTATATTTCGGAAAACGAGTCTTTTATACTTCATAAAAGCAAGGTTTGGAAATGTGCGCAATAGATTTCCCGTATAGTTACCCCTAAAGAGGTCATTTCCAAAGAAAACTTAAAAATTTTTTTTAAATAAATCATGTGGGCCCGCTAATCCTTGATAATACCAAATGTTATAAAACGTCAAAAATCAATCGACGAAGATTGATCGAAAATTAGATTTTATGAAACACAAAATTTTATTTTTTTAAAATTAAATTCGGTTTAATAAGATGATTTATGAATAAGTTAAAAGTCATTGTGTCAAAATAAATCCTATCATAATATGAAATGTGTAAGCGATCCACCAAAGATTTGCCCGACCTAGGAAATGTTTGCTAAGCAATTGTGCAGCATAAACTCTAGGGGTAAAGAATCACCTGTTCCTTTGCACTCGGTAAAATAAAAAGGTCAAATTCAATCAGGAAATACACACAGACGGAAGTTCTAATATTCAAAATGTAAGTGGTTTGAAAATTTTTTGGTATTTTTCCATATGATTAAGTATCATAAATAAACAAAAAAATTCATTATCGCGACCACACCTTTTTTAAAATAATGGTGGTTTTTTTTAAACTGGCATTTGGAATGCTGGCTTAATAAAAAATTTTTTTGATAACCATAACTACAGGGTGAGCCAAAAAAACCCCGTACTTTTGCGTTTTTTAGCAAATTTACAAAACAATTTTCAAAACTCGCATGAAAATACCCCTTATAGGTGATTTTTGAAAAATTTTTTCCAAAAACGCAAAAGTACTGAGTTTTTTTGGCTCACCCTGTATATAGACATTGGCTTAAACATAGACAGTGTAATCTTCGACAAATAGAGGCATTTTTAATTTTAAAAGGATGTTTTGATTTTTAAGATAAATTTTGCAAATTTTCATACGTTATTAAACCGATTTAATGTTTTTTAATATAAATTCATCTAATATATAGTCCGTTTCAGCTTCAACTATAAAAAAGCTAGACCCAAAATTCAAAATCCAAAGTCGGCATCCATCCAATCTGATAAGTTAAACAACGTTGGGCCCGCAAGATCTCGATCCCACTAGAGTAAAAATTTTGATCTACAAAAAAACTTTTCTTAGAGCAAAAAATTTTTGCTTTGTAAGGAAATTTTTTTGTATATCGAAATTTTCGCCCTAGTGGGATCGAACCTGCGGGCCTAACATGGCTTAACTTGCCAGATCGAACGGGATGCTAACTTCGGACTTTGAATTTTGAGTCCAACTTTTTTTTAGCTGGGGCTGAAACGGAGTATAAATGCACTTACTTATGAACAAATAGATGAAACACTTACCGCTTAAATCCGTCGCTTCTGTGTTATGAAGTTGAGTTTTTTGTGGGGGTTCAATCGCACTGACGGTATGTGAGTTTGAAATGTTTACCGAAGTTGTTGGTTCATCTACGAATGTTCCACTTGAGATTTTCGAGTTTTTGATCTTTTCATTGTTATGGCCATTTTCAGGAGTCCGAGATCCATCACTTCCAGATCTTCTATAAAAACTTGAATGTAACATCAAAATTTTTTGTATTTTTAAACATGGATGTTTTGATTTTTAAAAGGGGGGCCGATTGAGGCGAGTTATCACAAAAAGTTTTTCGACAAACATAAAAAATGTTCGAAACGATGAAAAGATACTGTTTTCGAGGAAAAATCGAAAAAAATTTTGTGTGCTTTTTGGCCATTTTAAGTGTTTTCTTGGCGTTTTTTACAGCAAGTTTCATATTATAAATATCAATATTGAAAAACCTCTATCAATGACAACACTACTTGCTGCAATGTATGATTCAAACAGCCTTCCCAATAAACTCGTCTTTTTTTAAAATTGAAACTTTTTCAATTTCAACTTTGAAAAGTGGGTTATTATTTTTAGGCAGGGCTCAGAATGGGTATATAATTGTATTCCCGAGAGGCTTATATGCTCCTCGAAAAGATTTCAAAAATATAAGCAATTAAATCATGAAATTTTGTTAATTCTAGCAGTCAAAATCTACCTGTTACGACTTTTTCGATGAGCTCGTTTACGCCATTTCCAAGGCCGAAATATACGTAACCAAAACTTGCTCGTTCTGAGCGGTGTATTAAAGGCACGATGCTTAGAAAATCGTGATGTTTTATGATTTCTAAAATTATCATAATTATCTCTCAATGTCAAAAATCAAAATAACAGGGAACTGTGTGAAGATCCCCCGACTCTTCTATGTCCGTCATACATGGGCAAGCGGCGCCACCCCATTTGCCCCACGTTATAAGTTCCAACGTGGGGCAAGTTGGTGGGGCAACTGTATAACGTGGGGCAAATGGAGTGGCGCCGGGCAAGCAGGGAAGGTGCGGACTTTTTTTGAAGTGGTCCTCCTCCTTCAACAAGGGTTTAGACGACCTCAAATTTTCAATTTTTTAAATTTAATCGATTTTTTGAAATTATGAAGCAAAAATTTGAATTTTTGAGAATCTTGAGATGGTCCCCCCTTAAATTTTGAATTTTGAGTGAGTCGGTCAGGGGAGGTGGCACCCTCCCCTTGCCCCAGTATGATGTCCGTACAACAGATAAAAATACCTCTCTGAATGAGTTATTACAGGAGTTCCATTTTGAGGAACTCGTTCGTGCGATTCTGCGCCATTAATGGCTTCGGAAACAACAGTAGAATCTTTTAAATTCGCCGTCTTGGCAATTGTTCTCTAAAAGCATGTAATTTATTTCAAAACGACATATAAAAATCGCGGAAAACGAGATTCTCGAAAGTATAGAGGGCTTAAGTTACGGAAAAATTTCTAAAAAGTCACAGGACAAAACATTTCTCCATTTCCAATGGCTTCGGTGGTGCCAAATTGGCTCTAAGCGGGATTCGAACCTGCGACCTTGTGACCACGAAGCCGCTGCTTTGACACTGAACCACCGAGGCTTGAAAATGGAGAAACGTCTTTTCAAACCTGAGGAAAAAGATTTCCCCAATTGCCCCAGAATTCCTCGGATAAATCTGGATTTATCCTATTTCTCCGGATCCGGATGATTCTATTTCCCAGCCCTGCTCCCAACAAAAGTGAACTAGCTACGAAAAAAGATAACTCCGATTTTGTGAGTTTCCAGAAAATTTTCATTTTAGTGATCCCATAATTGTGAAATAAAGCCCTGGGGCCTGTACAAATAGGTGAAAAATGTTCTTCAAATGTGTTTTAAAAGGATTTTTCAGTTTTGAAATGGATTTTGCATTTTTCATTTTTATAAAAGATCGAAAGAATGACTTTCGGAGCTAGTCCGGCTGGGGGGACCAAGTGACGTTCAAAAAAATTTTTCCGATTTTCTTCTAAGATCGACTTTTTAGGGTAATTTCTAGGCGAAAAATCGATTGCGCGCATTTTCAAAGCATGAAAAATTAAGCTTGACTCTGAAAATCAGGGTAGAAGTGTGTTTCGATGCGAAATTTTTTTCCGATTTTTTTCTATTTTCAGGGTCAAGCTTAATTTTTCATGCTTTGAAAATGCGCGCAATCGATTTTTCGCCTAGAAATTACCCTAAAA